>RQSS01110820.1:0-12598 GCA_003846335.1 Cuora mccordi
TGCTGTGTTGGGGGGCTCAGCAGGGGGTGCTGTGCTGGGGGGTTCAGGAGGGGGTGCTGTGTTGGGGGAGGGGTTCAGTAGGGGGCTCTGTGTTGAGGGGCTCAGTAGGGGGCGCTGTGCTGGGGGAGGGGTTCAGTAGGGGGTGCTGTGTTGGGGGGCTCAGTAGGGGGCTCTGTGCTGGGGGAGGGGCTCAGCAGGGGGTGCTGTGCTGGGGGGTTCAGTAGGGGGCTCTGTGCTGGGGGAGGGGTTCAGTAGGGGGCTCTGTGCTGGGGGAGGGGCTCAGCAGGGGGTGCTGTGTTGGGGGGCTCAGCAGGGGGCTCTGTGCTGGGGGAGGGGTTCAGTAAGGGGTGCTGTGTTGGGGGGCTCAGTAGGGGGTGCTGTGCTGGGGGAGGGGTTCAGTGGGGGGCGCTGTGGGGTGGCGGGGTCTGTTTCCAGTGGAGTGAGCTGCGGGGGGGCGTGGTCTAGGCTCTGCCCACCCCCGCCAGGTGTTGGTGGGACTGGCTGGGGGGCGGGGGAACGAATGTACCACGTGGCGACGCCAAGCCCCCAGTTCCGCCTCGTACGGGGGCGGAGCATTGGAGGCTCCTCCCTCAGCAGGCTTGACTCCGCCCCTTTCCGGGATGCACCACTGTCCTCCCTCTTGCGTGCAGTGGTAGCGCCCCCCCCGTGGGCAGCAGCGGCTAGGATGGGCCGGCCCATGTCAAGCAGAGGGGGGGAGCGGGTTTCACCACGTGGGCGGCAAAGTGAATTCGGACTGTACCACGTCGGGCTCGAATCCGCGCAGGGGAGCCAGGTCTTCGGACTCCCCGGCTCGGATGGTCTGTCCCGGGCGGGCCCACGTGCGCTGGGCGTGCGGGGGTGTCAGTAGCCCCATGGCCGGGCTGCCGCGGCTGGTGCTGCTGCTGAGCGGCAAGAGGAAGTCGGGCAAGGACTTCGTGGCGGAGGAACTACAGAGCCGGTACCGGGCGGGGGGATCCGGGACCGGACCGGACCTGGGGGAGCAGGGCCCGGGCCGGGAGATCCGGGACCGGACCGGACGCGGGGGAGCTCGGACCGGACCGGACCGGACCTGGGGGAGCAGGGCCCGGGCCGGGAGATCCGGGACCGGACCGGACTGGGCGGGGGGGATCCGGACCGGACCGGGGAGAGCAGGGACCGGACAGGGGATCCGGGCCTAGGGCTCCAGAACCGAGACCGGAACGGGGAGCCGGGACCGGGCCGGAGGGAGCTGGGCCTGGGGAGATCCGGGCCTGGGGGGATCCGGGCCTGGGACTCCGGGACCGGACGGGGGAGCCGGGGGTGGCTCAGTTCGCGGAGATCCAGGCCAGGGGAGGCCTGGGTGGTGTGACGCAGCTCAGGAGAGGAGAGGAGGGAGGGGCCCGGGCGGGGGCGGGTATATGGGGCAGTGCGGGGTGGGGCCCTAAGCCAAGGTGCCTGTATGGGGACCCCCATCGGGTGCGGTAGTGGGGGGAGCGGCCTAAGGCCTGGGGGGGGGTTGGGTTGGGCCTCTCCCCAGCTGCAGCATGGGAAGCCCCCAAGGGTCAGGGTTGGGCTCTGACTTGGCAGCTGCCCCACCATCAGGGTGTGGGTAGGGCAGGGGTTCTCAGACTGAGATGCCCTGAGGTTATTACATGGGGGTCATGAGCTGTCGGCCTCCACCCCAAACCCTATTTTGCCTCCAGCATTTATAATGGGGCTGTAAATGTAGAAGGGGGGTGGCCCTCGGGCGTGCTCTGTGAAGGGTCTGAGAGCTGCTGGGGTGGGGGAAAAGCATCTCTGTTCCCATGGGCCTGGCAGGAATTGGGGCTGCTGCCTGTCACCCTCCAACCACTTGTGCCTCCCTCTGGCAGGTTGGGGCCGGATGTCTGCGCCATCCTCCAGCTGTCGGGACCCCTCAAGGAGCAGTATGCCAAGGTACTGCCCTGCCACCCCCCCTGCGGCCCAGGCGGCGCCCGGAGTGGCTGAGCGTGTGCTCAGGGCCACCTCTTCTCTCTCTGCAGGAACACGGGCTGGATTTCCAGCGGCTGCTGGACGCCAGCGATTACAAAGAGACCTACCGGCAGGACATGATCCGCTGGGGGGAGGAGAAACGCAACACAGACCAGGGCTTCTTCTGCAGGATCGTGGTGGAGAGCGTAACGCAGCCTGTCTGGGTAAGGAGGGGGCCAACCTGAGGGAGGGGCAACCAGGAGCCACGCCCCCTTGCCGGCAGCCCCCCCGTGATGTCTCCTTCCCCACGCAGGTGGTGAGTGACACCCGGCGCCTGTCGGACGTGGAGTGGTTCCAGGACGTGTACGGGGCCGCGGTGCAGCTGGTGCGGGTGGTGGCGACGGAGGAGACGCGGAAGAGGAGGAACTGGGTGTTCGTAGTGGGTGAGTGGCACTGGCTTGGGGTAATCGCAGTGGCTGAGTACGGCCAGGTTCTGCCCCGCGTTCAGCCATCACAAGCCAGGCCCCAGCAAATGCTGAGGTGCAGGGGGTTTGGATCTTTGCTTCGCGGCCTCTGAGCTTTCAGTCACGCTCGGGTGCCGTTTCCCTGCGTACCGTGAGGTCTGGGCCCTCTCTCGTCTCTAAGGGAGACTGGAGATTCTCCCTGACTGCCACATTGCACCCCCAGTGGCTGCTGTCCCCTGGTTCCTCACCCCAGCTGAGCTGTGCGGAGCAGGCAAGGCTGGAGGAGGAGCGCTAGGGGAGGGCTGTTTTCCAGGCTGGCTCAGCAGAGTTTGCCTGGCCGTGCTGACTCTGGGACCTTCCCTGTGTGGCTGCAGCACGTAGCCATCCAGCCAGGATCGGGAGCGCTGGGGCCAGCGGGGGGACGGTGGTTGTCCATTGCCCCAGTCGAGCTGCATGGAGCTCACATCTCTGGGTTTGCTCCTCCCCAGGGGTGGACGACGCGGAGTCCGAGTGTGGCCTGGACCAGGGCGTGACCTTTGACTGGGTCATCACCAACGACGGGGACGAGCTGTCCCTGGACAGCCAGCTGGAGAAGCTGCTGCACTTCATCTACAGCAAATTATAGCGTCCTGCAGCGGGCGGAGAGGCCGGGCGCAGCCCAGGGCTCAGACCAAAGAAAACGTTGGGGGCGGGGTCCAGTGAGCCCCGTCCGGGCAGGGACCCTGCTGTGGGAGGCGCTGTAGGTGGAGGGCCAGGCCCGCTGAGGGGGGCTGCGCCCAGACTCCATTCCATGAGGGCAGAAGGCCAATTCCAGGGGTTCTTTCCAGAGCCCGTTCCGGTGCCCTGCTGCAGGCGCTGTTCAGCCTCTTGTCCTGCGGGACCACCCTGCACTGAGACCAGAGCAGGTCCCTGGGCCCTTGCCCTGTCGTCAGCCTCCGGGGCGATCCCTCTCCCCTGGGTGGGACCAGAGCAGGGGCTCCGCACCTCTGGGGTGGAGGACAGGTCCTTGCTGCGGCAGGAATGGCGCCTTCCCTCATGGGGCTGTATAATGAGCTGTAGCTGCACTGTCTGCCCCACCGCTCACGCCAGGGGTTCTCAAACGCTTTGTATTGGTGACCCGGGAGGGTGGGGGGGGCTGATGCCTCGTGACCCCCAGGTTGAGAATCCCTGGCTTCGGCCCAGGCTGCTCTGTCCCGGCTCACCGGGTCGCTTTGCATCCCGGCTCGTTGGCAGTGTGGCCTGGGGCTGCCGTCGCCTGCGCCATGAATGTCCAGCACCGTTGCCCCTTGCTTAGCTGCCAGCCTCCCTGCACTGCTGTGCCCGGGCGGCTCGTGCCCCACATGGCGGCGGTTATCTGTGCCTTGCTGATGGGCCGGGCGGGAGGCTGTAATGGGTGCCCATCTACCAGCCTGCTCCACCCTGCGCTGCTTTCTGGGTCCCGGGGACCCAGAGCCGCCCATGCCCATCCATCTCGCCTGCTGCCAACCCCACTGGGAACATAGCTCCTCACCGCTGGCTCCCTGCCTGGGCACGCTGGTCACTGCCCACAGCTCCAGGGACAGATGTCACTACGAGGGGAGCTCCTGGCCCGAGACGTGCCATGCGGCCCTGCTGGGAACAGGCCCTGTCATTTCACCCGGCCACTGGTCGAGGCAGGGGGCTGGGCCCTGAGGGTCAGAGCGGCCGCACAAAGTATTGCTGAGCACTTTCTTGACTTGCTTTGCCTGGGCCAAGCCGGGTCGTGCAGCACCGGTGCCAGGCTGGCAGCCTGGGGCTGCGACTCTGCTGCTCACCTGACCCCTCTCGCACAAGGGAGCCCAGAGCAATGGGGTGTTGCTGCATCTGGAATAAAGCTGACAGGTGAGAAACACCGACCTGTGTGTGCCCGTTATTTACCGCGTGGAAATGGGGTGAAATCCCACCCCCCCGTGCCGGGTTGCGGGGGATGGGCTGCCTGGGTGGTGGTGCTCAGCCATTCACACCCCCTCCGCCTCCCCAGAGGCAGCTTGGGGGGTGAGGCAATCAGCCTGGTCCCTGGCACGGCCCCAAGATGTCCAGCAGCTGGCGCTCTGGCGCAGGAGGTAAATGGTTCTTTTAGCCTCTCAGGATGGGACAAGAAGCAATGGGCTTAAATTACAGCAAGGGCGGGTTAGGTTGGACATTAGGAAAAACTTCCTGACTCTCAGGGTGGTTAAGCACTGGAATAAATTGTCCAGGGAGGTTGTGGAATCTCCATCCTTGGAGGTTCGTAAGAGCAGGTTAGACAAACCCCTGTCAGGGATGGTCTAGATGATACTTAGTCCTGCCAGGAGTCCCAGGGGCTGGGCTGGTCCCTTCCACTCCTACGATTTTGTGAGGCTGGTGAGTGAGCTGCACTCTGACCAGTGGGGGACGCTGCTCCCCAATGCGGAGGTAGGTGGGTGTGGGGTGCCTCTGGCTGGAGGGGAAGTGCCAGGCCTGTTGCAACCCCTGGTGCTCTCAGCTCCAGCTAGGACATCTTCCACTAGCCCATGAATTGCTCCAGCTCGGTCCCAGCAGGGCTGAGAGCCCTGTGCTTATGGGGCTCAATGGGGGGCTCTCCCCTGTGGGCTGAAGGAAGGAGCCTTGCTGGGCAGGAACTGGGGACAGCCCGAGTGAGATGGTGGGGGGCTCAGGCTGCCACAGGGTTCCTGGAGCTTTGCCGTTCCCTGCTGGGCCCCATCCTGCCCCTTGGCCCGGGTACCTGCAGGCTGGTGCTCGTGCTGGGCCAGGTGCGTCCTGGCTCAATCTGCAGCTCCCTCTAGTGGTCTCCTGTCAACAGTGAAGCCATTGGGGCTCGGTTTTCTCCAAGCAGGAATAGCCTCCCTGGCGCAGGAGTTGGGCGAGTGGGGGGACCTGCTCCTGTGCAGCTCCAGGCCCGGATTGGCCGGCTTGGGGTGAGGCGGGAGACAGGGGGCCTTTCCCCTCGGGGGGGGTGGTGTCAGGCTCCGTGCCAGCCCTGGGGCAGGGGACTGGCTGGCTTGGGGTGTGACTGCACTTGATGGTTCCCTGTTTTTCTAAGAGGAGTGGGGACGCTCTAGGTCCCAGAACTCCAGCGCCCCAGCCTGAGGGTATGTCAGAGTGTCCTGCACCAGCCTGTTGGTCTCTGGGGCTGAGTCCGAGGCCAGAGCACAGGGCCTGTTGGTCCCTAGTCCATGGTTAATATTGGTCCACATCTCACCCAGTTGGCTCGAGGCAAAGCCTGAGCTGGGATAATGGGGGTGGAGGGGCAAGGAGGACTGTGGGTTGGCACTGATGGGCACCAGCAAAGGGTGGGTGGGTTCAGGGCTGGGCTAGCAAGGGGCTGAGACTGGGAGCCATCCTGGATCTAGGGAGCTACCAGCCCAGACAAAAGTTAAAGTAAGTTTGAGCCCTCGCTGCAGGTTGGGGGGCAGGTGCTCCTGTTTGGGTTTCGGAGGCAGGTTTGTTTGGATCTGTTGGGAGGAAAATCAAATGCTGGAGCCACAGCCCTTCCACCCCCCCCCCCACCCCCTGCTGAACCTGCACCCCCCTCTGAGTGCCAGGAGCCCCCCGCCCTGCATGTGTGAATAAGCAGTTTAACTCCTGGGGCTGGCATGGCAGCTGGGCGCCTGGTGCTGTGGTTAATAGGTTCCCTGCAGCCAATTCCCTGTGGATTAGCCATGTCCTAAGCAGAAGGAGCCAGTCTAATAACTAACAACTGCAATCCTGTTTCCCTGTGGAGCAGCTGGCTGGCCGGGGCGGGAGGACACTGCCTCATGGGCTGCTCTGAGGTGATACGGGGGACCAGGGATTCTGTGCTGGACCCCAGCAGCCCTGCTCCGAGACCTAAACGCTGCCCTGGGGAGGGGGTGAGTGCTGGGGCTGCGCAGGCCTCTCCCCCGCCTCCGTTCATTTCACAGGGGTCACATTTAGGGGCTGGCAGGAGCTGTGACTCGCATGCCCTTGCTGGGGGGAGCTCCCGGAGACCTGGGCCAGCACCGCTGCAGGGTCTAGGAGCAGGGCTGCCCTGCGACCCTGGGCTGGACTAGCTGGGGGTTGGGGGGCCCGTAGCCCCTCTCTCTGTGGGAGCTGTAGTGCTGTCACTTGCTGCCCCAGCCTCGCTGCATTGCTGGGGAGCCCTGGGCTGGGGGGTGCTGAGGCATAGGACAGCCCACCCCCCACTCAGTGCCACGGAGGGGCGTACGGTTACTGCAGGGCTGGGCTGAGCTTTGGGTCCTGCACACCCTCCTTGGCCAATCGTGCCCCTTCCCAGCCTGGGGGAGGGAGGACTGACCAGGCCGCTGGGTCTGGAGGTGTCAAGCCAACCAGTCTGATGGAGGGTGGTGGGGTCGGTCAAGGTCCCTGCACCCAATGGCAGGGGGAGCTTCGGGGGCCATGTTCAGATACATCCTCTGGGCCGGTCCACCCACGCCCCTGCAGCAGCCTGGAGGCCCAGAAGGGGAAAGCAGCGGGGACCTGGGCAAGGCGACGGCGTTTGCCAGCCCCTCTCAGGATGGTGAAGACAGGCTGGGCCGGGTCTCAGGGCTGAGCTGGGGCAGGGGAGAGTTGGGTTCAATGCCCAGCTTCGTGGGTGAGTCCCTGAGGCCGACACAAACAGCCAGTGATGTAGGGGCCTGAGGGGAGAGAACCCCAAATGTGCGGTGGCCCCTGTGGCATATGGACATTGTAAACTGTCGCTTTACATTTCAGGGGATTCCTGTTCCTGCATGCAGCCTATGGCATTCTGCAGGGAAGCGTGGGATCTGGGCTGACGAGAACCAGCCAGCCAGGGTGGGGTCAGTTGTGTGTCTGCCCTGGGAGCAGCCTGCTTTGTCTCTCTCTGGTTTTGGGTTCTTGGGTGTTACTACTCTGGGGACTAAGAAATCAAGTCACAATTCAATGCAACTTTGCAGCAAGTGTTTGCTAGTTTGATCTGGCTTCTGTTTGCATCGAACATGAGCGCTCCCCACCCTGGGTTGATGGAGACAGGGCCCACTCCCTGCCAGCTGTGCTACCCCCACAGACCACCCCAGGAGCCAACCTTTGTTCAGCAGCATGGAGCTTGGTCGGGGGACCTGTGTCAGGGCAGGCAAGAGCCCTGGGGGACCAGGCCCCCTGCTCCGAGCTGGCCTCAAGGGTCTCCATTAACTCCCACCTCCAGCTGCTGCCCATAATCCCCACCCTCTGTCTGCTACCATCAGCCTCCTCAAATCTAAGGCGATTAGAGGAGACATTATATAATTGCAGCAGCCAGGGGAGACTCTTAAAAGGGGCAGCGTCCCCTTGAACTTAGTGGGGACCTCATGGGGCAGGGTCATCCTCTGTGGAGAGGTCTGGGCCCCATCTCTGGGAGGGGTAACCCCAACCCCCCCCCGCGCACACTGCCCATAGCTGGACAGACATGCCCTGGCCAAACCCAGGACACTGTGCTGGGACAGCCTGGCAGGGGGCAGATGGGGGATGGCCGCTAACCCCTCCCGCTCTATTTCCTCTCCCAGAGGCGTAGGCCCCACTAGGCTGGGGCACGATGTGCTGGCGTGGTGTGTGCCCAGCTACAGAGCCCTCCCTGCCCATGCAGGGACCCCCTCCCCAGCCCACCCTAGTGCCAGCTGGGGACACAGGATATTGGCTTGTTCGTGATCGCTGCATTGGCATCCGCTCCCTCCTGCACCCAACTCCCTCTATCCCCGGCCCGGCCTTTCTGCCAGTGCCAGCCCCATGGGCAGGCATCCACCTCCTGCAGATCGGGGCTGAGTCCCCACCAGTGAGTGAGAGCAGCAGGAGGCCGTGTCCATGGCAACCCTTTAACTCTCACCTTTATGGAAGCATCAGCCGGGGCTCAGCATTCAGCACCCTGAGGCCGTACAGTGCTGCTGGGGAGGCATGTGCCCCATCCCAGAGTGGGAGGCTGCCCCCTCCACCCCCGGCTGCGGGACCAGCCCTGGTCTGGGGAACGGGAAGCCCCAGTATCTGCGGCTGCTTCGAGCAGGGGAGGGTGGAGGGGACAGGCAGTGGGACAGGTGCTGGCAGCGCCGGAAGGAGGCAGAGCTTGATGCTAACAGCCTTTGCATCCCGGTGCAGAGCTGCTCAGGTGCAGCGCGGGCAGGAGGGAGCCTGGGGTGGGGGAGGGGGCGTGTCACGGGGCTCGATCTGCAAAGAACCCCATCAAGCAATGGTGGTGTGCACCAGCAGGCAGTGGGGGGCCTGGCACAGCCCCCTAGATCACCACCCTGGGAACAGCACCTGCCATGCAGGGGGAGCAAAGGGGGAACCACTGCACGCAAGCCCGGGCCGAGCCTGGCAGCTGGGGCAAGCAATGGGCTGGAGCAGGGAAAGGGAGGGTGGAGAGCAGGGCTCCCCACTCCGGCCTTTGCAGGGTCTCTCTCAGCACAGCTGTGCCAGCAGGGATTGCCACACACCTCAGTAAGCACCACAGGAGGGGCCTGTTCCCGGGCATGGGGCAGAGCCGGGCAGGTACTGACCATGGTTACAACCAGCCGGGGAGCTGCGGTAGGGGGCCGGCCCAAGGGTGCATGGAGCCCCGTCTCCAAGAGCAGCCAGCACCAGGGCTCCTCTAGAACGGATAGCTTGGGAGTGAGCTGCCCTGAGGGGAGACACCCCCCATCGGCTAGGGGCAGCGTCTGCAATAAAACTGGAGCTTTAAGGTAGCACCACTGTGGGGTGGCACCTTGGACCCAGCTGGCCCTGCACGTGTGCGCCAGGCAGACGGAGGGACATGGAGCTCAGCCAGCAGCATGTCCCCCTTCTCCTTCCTTATGTTCTTAGCTTCCATGTGGTAAGGGGCACCTCTCAAGGCCGAGTCCAGTCCTCAGACAGGGCACAGGGATGCCACGCTCTGTGCCAGCAGGGCCTGCTCTTCCGCTCCGAGCCCGGCCTTGGCCCCAGCTGCCATGTTCCAGGGCGTGCCGCAGGGTTGATTTAGGCATAAAGAGGAGGTTTTGCAAGAGGCCCAGTGATGCTGCAGCTGTGGGATTTTGTGAACCCCAGTGGAAACGGCTGTTTGCGGTGATCCCCCTGCTGTGCTGGCAGCACGGGGCTCGGTGCGGAGCAGGCAGGAGAGAGGTGGACTGGAAGCAAGAGTGAGATTGGCTCCTGGGTCCCGGCTCGCTGCCCATGGCACATGCAGTGCCAGAGGCAAACAGCACTCGGGCAGTAAAGAGAGGGCTTGATCCCGCAGATACGAGCACATGAGCTGCACTTCATGCACGCCAGCACTCTGCTGACCTCAGCGCAGACAGCCAGGCATGTTCCTAAAAGCCTGCAAGATCGGGGCCTGAATCAGGAGTTTAACCTGCAGATAAAGAAGTGTGGGTCTTAAAACAGCATAACAACGCCATGGCTCTCTGGGCCATCACAGCTGGCCCCAGGCAACTCGCTACAGCTACCGGAGTTAGAACGTGGATCCTCATGCTCTAGATCCGAGCTCACCTGCTGCTTGGCCTGAAGGAGATTCTCCTTCAGCTGGAGACAGTATAGCGCCTATGACACACAGTTACCCAGCAAAGGGGGGCTTGTACAAGCATGCGCGCACACAGGCCACCAGCTAGTCATGACAATGTGATTCTTAATCTCCCTTGAATGGCTACTAACCTCCAGGAAACGAAGGCCCTGTCCTGTGATGCGTTGCGCAGGGGCTCATCGCAGGATCGGGGCCCAATGGGAAGGGGGGCTCTGTGATGTTGTTAACCACCAGGATTCTCCTCTCCCTCCCAGCCAGACTTTGCCCATGATGAACCGTGTTTCTTTTATCTGATTGGATGGTCATCGAAGAGCCACCTGTTCGTCAGCCCTGGAGAGAGGCGGTGCTTAGGGTACCCACCTGGTGCTTGGATGAGCCACCTGCCCCCCACCCCCGGTGAGGAATGAGTTTGCCATCCCAGTGCCAACCTGGACACGGGTGCAGCCATTCACTTGGTGCTGCCAACTAATAGCAGGGGCAATTAAAAGCCATTTTTTAAATGAAATTCCTCCGAGAACAAGACAAAGATGCCGGTGGCTGGAGACTGCTGCTTGGCCTGGAGTGGAAACAGCAGAACCTGAACCATTCATATTTAATGCCATGGAAAATGTAATTATAGTGGGCTGGCATCCGAAGCCAAATCACTAGCAGGGGATGGAGGCCTCCGAGGATGGTAAACGCTGCATTTAACTAAAGCAGCCCTCTGCCTCTCCCTTGCACCTTGCGTGGACGGACAGGGATTGGGGCATCTGCACCCATTGTACCTGAGCAGATGGATGAGAGTTACACGTGGCAAGATCAACTCAAACGTGCCTGATATCACCCATGAGACGCACGTAGAAAACACACCAGCAGTCCAGCCGCGCCACTGAAAAAGCCACAGGAGAGCACATGAGATCCCACCAACCGAGGTCTGAGCATTGCAAAGGCAGGCAGGAAGCAGATGGAAGCATATCACATACAGAAAGGCAGGGCCACCCAGAGGATTCAGGGGGCCTGGGGTCTTCAGTGGCGGAAGGCCCACGCTTCGGCGGTAATTCGGGGGCAGAAGGACCCCCCCGCCACCAAAGACCCTGAGCGGAAGAAGCTCCGGGGGCCTGGGCCCTGCGGGAGTTTTCCGGGGCCCAAGGAGCGAGAGAAGGACCCCACTCCAGGGGCCCCGAAAAACTCTTGCGGGGGCCTCTGCAGGGCCCGGGGCAAATTGCCCCACTTGCCCCCCACTCTGGGTGGCCCTGCAGAAAGGGACTGTAGATGTGTCTTCCTTTCCCTGGAAAGCTACCAGAGGCAATGCCCCCTGGCTAACGGTGTCCTCTCTCCAACCCGCTGCTCCGTCCTCTTGCCCTTTACACCGAGCAAAAGCAAATCCAGGACGCTCCTGCTGGTTGGAGTGACCATGAGCGATGTTCCACTTACCTGCACGTGACTGGCTCCAGGTGAGAAAGGCAAATTTCCTGGTACCAACAGCATGAAGCCAGAGCAAGCTTATTTCTGAAGTACAGCAGCCATTTCGACTCAGGCTGTGATCTCCCCTCAGCTCTCCAAACTGAGCAGGACAGGGCCAACTCACATCCAGCCTGCACTGCTGGAGAAAACGGTGCTGGAGATTCAGCAGGGGGTGCTCTTTCCATCTGAAGCAGTATCCAGGGTGCATCTGCCAAGAACAGGGATCCCATGGCACTTTCCCCAGCAGGCAGGTTGTGAAATCTCTTCTCCCAGCCAAGTTCTAACTCTGCTAATCCCACTGTGTCAATCAAAATCCCCCTGCAGGTTCAGCTGATGTCTTTCAACTGCTGTGAGTGTAGCCTTGCTGTATGCTGTTAAACTGCTGCCATACCCCTCCCCAGAAGTGACTGCATTGCAAGCGTGGGGAAAGCAAGCCCTATAGAAGACTAGTGAGGGACCCACTGTGATGAAATTTCCAGTATAACTTTATAACCTGCATTTGTAAATGAGAGGGGGCTGGATGGGATGTTCTAATGGGTCTCTGAGCCAATGGACCCTCCCCTACTGCAATTTGACCCCCGTCTATAGTTTCATTCCAAATATCAAACAATTGCATCCGTTAAGTCCTAAGAGCATGTTCCAATTTCACAGTCCGTGGGGGTCATGCTGGCCTCTGACAGACCAGATGGGAGATAGATGGATTCAGGGATTGGAGGGGGGGGGGGCGGCATCCCCAGGGCTCTCACAGACCAGATGGCTGCCTCATCTCAGACTAACGAGTCTTTGCTGTGTAATGACTGGTGTGAGTGTGGTCACATCCATGCCACTTCACACTTAGAGCCTGTCACCCTGGGGCGGCCACAACTGGAGCAAGGGGCTCAGTAGATTGGGGGGGAGGTTAGTGAGTCACCCCCCATCACCATCCCAACCCCCAGGGCCAGTTTCAAACAGATCCCACAGTGGGAGGAGACAGGCAGAACAAAGAGAAAATTAGGGGTCTGGTCATCCCCTCTCCCCAAATCTCTGTGCAGGAATTGCCCAATCCTGCTTCTGGGGCACTCAGGAAAGGAATTCAGTCCCTGCTATACAGAGCACCCTTCACTCTGCCCCATGCACCTCCTGCCCCCACCTCAGCTTCCATGCACTCCCTCACCCCCACCATGCACCCAACCCACCCATGGACCCCCCTGGATCCATCGTGCACCCAACCTATGCACCCTGCCCCACCATGCACCCATCCCCCCCATTCACTCCCCCCCACCATGCACCCCCTGGATTCATCATGCACCCAACCTATGCACCC
>ML128621.1:19389-62705 GCA_003846335.1 Cuora mccordi
AGTTTTTCCTAATGTCCAACCTAAACCTCCCTTGCTGCAATTAAAGCTCATTGCTTCTTGCATTAAAAAATCAGGAAATATGAAGGGAAGGGAAGGTTACTGTGAGCAAAGGTGCTGACTTCCACTGTTCCCGGTGGTTGCTTGACTTGATGCCACCCCTGGCCTCGCCCCTGTATTGCCCTCGCCCCGCCCCCATTCCACCTCTTCCCCAAAGATGAGTTTTTCTCCTAGCTTTGCTAATTTTTAAAAAATTCCCAGGAAAAAATATACTTCCTGAGAGGAAAATTTCCCAGGGGAAATTCCCATTTTCTGTCCCAGTGCTAGATTTAACATTCCCAGCAGACTGACTGCTTAGGACTTGGCAAGGGAATCAGAGGAAAGCCAGCAGAACACAGGCTGAAGAATCTCAACCACTGCATCCAGCAGATCTATTACAGAGACATCTACTCTTGACTTAAAAACTCAAAGCACGTTGGGGCAGGGACCATCTCTTTGTGACATTTGTTCAGCATACAGCATCATGTGGCGCTGCTCTAGGAGCTACCACAACACTGATAATGAATGGTAATAATGGAGAGTTGCCCAGGGCCCTAGATGAGTGGCCCCCAGCGTTCATCCCCCTTGTTGTTAAAAGTGTGCGCTCTTTTTCCACTCAATTTAGCTAGCTTCATCGTTCAGCCACTGGATCTTGTTCTGCCTTTGTCTAGTTGCTGTGCTGGCAGCGGTCTCTTCACCGCTCTGCAGACCCAGCTCCGAGTAGGCGATCTGATCACTCATACACGGAACATGACACAGGAAGCCCTAAAGGAGAAGCATGGGGAAATTTGGTGCATTTACCTTGGTAAGTAACTCCAGTATCTCCAAGTTTGGATTTTTGGTAAACACCTTTGCTATGGTCTGAATTAACATAGACCCTTCAGTTGTATGTCGAAGAGACTGATATCCTGGGGACGAAGGAGGGAGATTCATTAAAGGCCTTTGGCTTTATCAGGCACGTTCTATCCAAGCTGCTGCCCCTAGCCGCTCCATCTGGCCCCCTCAGCTCCACCTCCCCCCCACCCCCAGTCTCTCTCATCTCTTCTGGCCAGATTTCTATCAGAAAACAACAATATCCAGGTCTCACACATCCTCCACCAAACTACTTTGACCCCGCCTGCCTCTGCATCTACCACCCTACTTTCCTTCACCTTTAAATTCACTGTACATGGTTTCTACAACCCTTCATGTGTCTCCGATCTTCTTAGATTGTAAACCCTTCAGGAGAAGGCCCATTGGCTGGACCCTCAGCTGGTTTGGCAACATAGCTCCAGTGATTCACACCAGCTAAGAACCTGGCCCCAAGTCTTCTTGCTGTTATGCTGGAGGTTGGGTGGTTCCCAGCAAGTGTGTCTTAGATCTATGGGCAGTCAGACTCCACTAAAGCTGATGGGCATGCTGAAACCATTGGAGCCCCCACCCAAAACACAGGCTCATACAGCACAGCTGAAGTAAAAGCTGAGGCATGTGAGCTGAACGGGCTCCCTTGGGGACTGATAACAAACACTTTTACATGTGTGAGTAAAGACTGGTATCTCTCTCTCCTCCGCATTCTCTCCTTCCCTTGCAACACACAGTCTCCCTTTGCCACCACTTCCAGCTCCTCTTCCCCTACCCATCCCATTACGCCTCTAGCCTGCCAGGTGTGCACAAAATCACACTGGTAGAATCAGAGACCTTTAAGAAAAGCTGGTTTTTTGGGGGAGCTTTGTCTCAGGAACCCCTTGGTCAATGATCCCAAATGTTGATCACTGACTGTACACTGCGCCCTCAAGAGGATCAGCAAATTTCAAGACAATCCAGATAACCATGTGGATTTTAGAGCACTTAGAAAAATCATCCTATAAAAGTCTTCTCAGTCTTGTCTACACTGCCATTTTATAGCACTGAAATGTTCTCACTCAGGTGTGTGAGAAACACAGCCCTGAGCTATGCGAGTTTCAGTGCTGTAAAGGGGCCGTGTAGACAGTGCACCAGCGCTGGTAGCTACTCCCCTCATGGGGGCGCTCTCTCCCAGTGCTGGTGCTGCGACTACACAGCCACGTTGAAGTGTGGCAGCACTTTAATGTCAGCTGTGTAGACAAAGCCTCAGTCTTACCTATTGTAACTTGGAAGGTGCTTTGCACCCCATCAGCAGAACAGCAGGCTCAGAGAGGAGTCATGTGGCCCATTCATCACAATGAGATCTTCTCAGCTGAATGAGTGTGTGTGTGTCAGACATGCCTATTTTCACCTTCCCACCCCAGTCTCAGCAGTGCATTCCTGGTGCATACTCCCAGCAGGCCTGTTTCCAGTTCCCCATCCAGAGGGATGGGCTTCCCCCATGGGGGGGGGAGGGGGGAGGGAAAGGGGCTCAGATCCTCATCCCCAGTGTTACAGCCCCCCCAGATCCAAGCTCACTTTTGGGAGTAGGGACAGGGGCTCAGACACCCCAAGACGACCAAGGGACCCCACATGCAAGCTCTCACATGGGGGGCTGGGAGAGGGGCTCAGGCACCCCCAAAGGGACAGAGACCCCAGATCCTGGCTCCCCCATGGGGAAAGACTGTGAGGCTGACAGTTGCCACCTGCCCGTAATCCCTCCCATTTCCCCTGCCACACACCTCCATGTCCCATCCCCTTCTCTGAACCTGAGCCCACCAATCCCTCTCCCCTTCCCCTTCCCCATCCCATATCTCCTCCTCATAATCCCCCACTCCTTGTCACCACCCTAAACCCCTCTTCCCATATGCCGCCCCCCCAATAAGCATTCACATGCACATCAAGTGCCTTCTGAATTATCGACTGGACTCAGATTACTTTTCTCCTGACAGAAACAGATTTGCTCCCAAAAGTGGCAGGGGGGGCCACGCGCTCTCTGGGGTAAATATCAAGTTAGTGAGACCCTTATGCCAGGATCAGAGCCATGGTCTGATCCCCAGGTTTGGACAAAAAACAGTGGTAGAATCTATCAACCTTAGGCAAAGTGTTTTTTTTTTGGGAGGTGGGGGGCTGTATCCTGAGAAGCCCCTAGATAAATTACCCCAACTTTGGATCACTGACCTTGCCTTATGCTCCCATGTAGTGCAGCAAATTTCAAGACTCTGCTATAATAAGGGTAGACTAAAAAGAAATTCACTGTGGTACCTTCTTCAGATGAAAAGACGAAAAGCCGATCAGTGTAAGTAGGAATCAGCTTTCCGTGGCCCCGATTTTTATTCACCAAGTTACAGTCTATGTTACAGTCAGTTGCATAAACACCTGGGTCTCCTTTACCTAAAGCATAAAATAGTTTTATATCAGATGGAGAAATAAAACACGAAGCAGTTACGTACACTGTGTTGATAAGTGGGCTAGAGAAGGTACTTCTCCACACAATGCCCAGTGCAACCTTAACTCTGCCCCCTGGATCTAGGAATAGCCCCTGGGAATCATCCACATGTCCTGCAGCTGCATTCCCTGGGTTAGATGGAGCTGTACTGAATGGTAGAGAGATTTGTTGGAGCAGCTTGGCAGAGCCGTGATTGTGATATGAGAAGATCTGGTGGGGCCCTGCCCTTCTGAGGGTGTTTGAGCCTCTCTTCTTGCCCCCCGTGTGTGTGATCAGAGGAAAGAGGTGTATGTCGACCTTGGGAGATCCAGTACCCCTCCTTTCAGTGTGGTGTTGTGCAGGCTGTGGCACTAGCAGGGCACAGGGGGTGTCTTGCCACAGGGATTGTCAGCAGCGAGGTGAGTGATGAGCGAGGTCTGTGGATTTAATGAAGGGAGTGAAAGCAGAGTGTGAGATGAAGATTTGTGCCCAAAAAGTGAAGGGATTGTACTCGTAGTGCTAGTAAATAAACAGAACTATGACACAGTTGGCATTACAGAGACTTGGTGGATGACTGGGACATTGGCATTGACAGGTACAGCTTGCTCAGGAAGGACCCATAGGGAAAAAAGGGAAGAGGTTTTGCCTTGTATATTAAGAATGTTTACACGTGGACTGAGGTTGAGATGGACATAGGAGACGGAAGTGTGGAGAGTCTCTGGGTAAGGATAAAAGGGATAAAAACAAGGGTGATGTCCTGATAGGGATATAATACAGGCCACCCTAGCCAGGAAGAAGAGGTGGATGAGCCTTTTTTTAAACAACTAACAAAACCATCCAAAGCCCAAGACTTGGTGGTGATGGGGGACTTCAACTCCCCAGACATCTGTTGGGAAAATAACACAGCAGGGTACGGATTATCCAACAAGTTCTTGGGATGTATTGGAGACAATTTTTTATTTCAGAAGGTGGAGAAAGCTACTGGGGGAAGCTGTTCTAGACTTGATTTTGACAAATAGGGAGGAGCTGGTTGAGAATTTGAAAGTGGAAGGTGTTTTGGGTGAAAGTGATCATGAAATGAGAGAGTTCATGATTCTAGGGAACGGTAGGAGGGAAAACAGCACAATAAAGACAAGCAAATCCAGGGAGTTGGTAGGTAAGATCCCAGGGGAAGCAAGTCTAAGGGGAAAAACAACTGAAGACAGTTGGCAGTTTTTCAAAGAGACATTATTAAGGGCACAAGAGCAAACTCAAGGAGCTGACTGAGGAGATATCTGAGCCATTAGCGATGATCTTTGAAAAGTCATGGAAGATGGGAGAGATTCCAGAAGACTGGAAAAGGGCAAATCTAGTGCCCATCTATAAACAGGGAAATTAGGACAACCCGGGGAATTACAGCCCAGTCAGCTTAACTTCTGTACCCAGAAAGATAAAGGAGCAAATAACTAAGCAATCAATTTGCAAACATCTAGATGATAATAAGGTGATAAGTAACAGTCAGCCTGGATTTGTCAAGAACAAATTGTGTCAAACCAACCTGATAGCTTTCTTTGACAGGGTAACGAGCCTTGTGGATAGGGGGGAAGCGGTAGACGTGGTATATCTTGACTTTAGTAAGGCTTCTGATACCGTCTCGCATGACCTTCTCATACACAAACTAGGGAAATGCAACCTAGATGGAACTACCACAAGGTGGGTACATAACTGGTTGGAAAACTGTTCCCAGAGAGCAGTTATAAGTGGTTCATAGTCATGCTGGAAGGGCAGAACGAGTGGGGTCCCAAAGGCCAGGCCAGATTAACGCAGGGGCTTTAGGGGCTGCAACCTAGGGCCTCAGGCTAAGGGGGGACTGCAAAAATAAA
Organism: Cuora mccordi; assembly: GCA_003846335.1. Lineage (NCBI taxonomy): Eukaryota > Metazoa > Chordata > Testudines > Geoemydidae > Cuora > Cuora mccordi. The sequence goes on from ML128621.1 coordinate 24,577, forward strand.
TCTATAATTGTATACATGAAAACCATATATAAAAAAATGTCTGATCTATGTCAGGGGTTGGCAACCTGCAGCTACGGAGCCGCATGCGGCTCTTTGGCTGGCCCTGAGTCCCAGCTGGTGGCGCAGCAGGGCTCAGACAGGCTGCCTGCATGCCTTGGCCGGTGGTCCCACGCCGCTCCCGGAAGTGACCGGCTGCTGACACATCTGTGTGGCCCCTGGCGGGGAGGGGGAAAGTGGCTCCGTGCGCTACCCCTGCCCCTTGCACTGTCCTCAGCTCCCATTGGCTGGGAACCGGTTCATGGGAGCTGCAGGGGCGGTGCTTGTGAGCCTTGGTAGCGCATAGAGATTTGCTGCCCCCCAAGGGACACGCAGAGATGTGCAAGCAGCCGGTCACTTCTGGGAGCGGCATGGGGCCATGGCATGCAGGCAGCCTGCCTGAGCCCTGCTGCACCGCTGGCCAGCAGCTGCCTGTGGTAAGCACCTCCCAGCCAGAGCCTGCACCTCGCACTCCCTCCTACACCCCAACCTCCTGCCCCAGCCCAGAGTCCCCTCCTGCACCAAACTCCGTCCCAGACAGCTGTTCTAAAGGAAGAAGTCGGCTATTTTGAATTAACTGAACTACGTTCTACATGTTTTAAGACTGAAATGTAACCACAAAACGGCTTTATGTTAATTAAAAGGCAAGTTTACTAAAGCATTAATAGACCCAATGCCAGAATTGTGATCATTTTTTTTAAATTAGGAAAAAAACTTGTATACAGGGGCCCCACAAAATCTAATAGCCCCAGGCCCACAGGAGAGTTAATCCAGCCCTGACCACAGGGATCAGTTCTGGGTCCGGTTCTGTTCACTATCTTCATCAATGATTTAGATAATGGCCCAGAGATCTGCTGAGAACATTTGTGGACGATCCCAAGCTGGGAGGCGTGGCAAGTGCCTTGCAGGATGGGATGAAAATTCAAAATGCTCTGGACAAACTGGAGAAATGGTCTGAAGTCAATAGGATGAAATTCAATCAGGACAAAATGCAAAGTCTACTTAGGCAGGAACAATCAGCCGCACATGCACAATGGGAAATGACTGTGCCTAGGAAGGAGAACTGCGGACAGGGATCTGGGGTTAGTGGATCACAGGCTAAATATGTGTCAACGGTGGAACGCTGTTGCAACAACAGCGCCCGTCCTTCTGGGCTGTATCAGCAGGCGTGTTGTAAGCCAGACACGAGACATCCTTCCGCTCGACCCCGCGGTGATACAGAATCAGCTGGAGGAGCCGGCGCTGGCCCCATGTTTCAGGAAAGATGTGGGGAAATTGGAGAGAGTCCAGAGAAGAGCAACAAAAACAATTAAAGGTCGAGAAAACATGACCTATGAAGGAAGATTGAAAAAACTGGGTTTGTTTAGTGTGGAGAAGAGAAGTCGGAGGGGGGACATGAGAACAGTTTTCGGGCACATAAAAGGTTGGTACAAGGAGGAGGGAGAAAAATTGTTCTTCTTAACCTCAGAGAATAGGACAGAAACAATGGGCTTAAATTAATTAATTAAATAATAATAAATTAAATTAAATTAAACTGGAATAAATTGCCTAGGGATGTTGTGGAATCTCCATCACTGGGGATTTTTAAGAGCAGGTTGGACAAACCTTTGTCAGGGATGGTCTAGATAATACTTACTCCTGCCACGAGTGCAGGGGACTGGACTAGATGATCTCTCGAGGTCGCTTCCAGTCCTACGATTCTATGATACTAATTTAGCAGCTGTGGTGTCTTTCTGTGGTGTAGGGAGCTCCTGTCCAGCACAGGGCAAAGGCAGGGTGTGAATACAGGCTTTAGGGGTCTTGGGGCATTGCTCAAAGAGGGCAGAGTTAAGGTTATGTGGGCATTTACCGTAATTCTTTATTCCCTGCGTTTCCAAAGCTCAAATGTTGCTGACCTCGGGTAACCTTAGCTCTGCATTGACAAATCTTTTTGTAAATGAATTTCCCAGTTTCTTTGTACTGGAAGAGAAATCTTTGTTGTAGAAGTCCATGCTCATTTAGGCAGTTGTAATTATCTTGTAGGTTCGCAGGTGATACACTACTGTGACTAGGTAATAATAAAAATACCAAGTTTTTATATAGCACTTTTCATCAGTAGCCAGCAAAGAACTTTACTCCAGTATCCCCATTGTACAGATGGGAAACTGAGGCACAGCGATGTGATGTGACTTGGTCACGATCACCCAGCAGGTGGATTTTAGCCAAGTGTTGACAGCCCTACCTTGTGCTCCCATGAGGCATAGCAAATGTCAAGAAAATCTGAGTAACTGGGCAGACTTTGGAGCCATTAGAAAAGGCAAGCTTTAAACAGAAAACTGGTTTTAACCTTAACTACAGCAGAGCTCACACTCTGCTATAATGAACATGACTAAGCTGTTCACTCACATGCTTCTGGGCAAATTCACTGCAGATCATGCTGACCAATATCATATCATTGTCTCCTTGTGCTCCCTCATCTGTCTGCCTCCATTTCTTGTCTCTCGTCTTATACCTAGACTGGATGCTCTTTGGGGCAGGGGATGTCTGCTTGTTCTGTATTTGTACACCACCTGGCACCAGAGGGTTCTGGTCCATGACTGGGCTCCTCACCACTACTGTAATACACCTACTAGATAATGTAAAGCACCTAACACAGTGGGCTCCTAGCTCATGACGAGTCTCTGAGGGGCTACTGTAATACACCTAATAATAATGTGTGTGTGAAAGTAAGCACATTCATAAGTATTTGTGGGATCAGGAGCTTTAGATTCTAAGGAGATCTGCTCAACACTTTTTGTAAAATATATTTGATGAAAAAAGCATTTTTTCAAACATGAAATTTTTTGCTGAAAATATTTGGATTTTCTTGAAATTTTCCATATTTTGTTGAGGTCCTGGAGCGAAGCTATTGTGGAGGAGGATGGGTTGAAATGAAGTGGTTAAACCTGAGCTCCCCCCATTCACCAATCTAGCACTAGGTCTGGTTTTCCACTTAATGCCACCTGGAGGGGGGATCTGAGCCCTGGACTCACCCCCCCGGCAGGCCTGGATGATGAAGACCTTGGGTTTGCCCCGCAGGGCTCGGCAGGTCTCGTTGGTCATCTCTTCAAACAGCTCCTCCAGCTTCACGTGCTGTCCATCGGCCGCCATGACAACTCCGCTGTCCCCGTGCGCCATGATGACCACAAAGCTGCAGCTGACTGGGTCTTGTCTATTGTTCATCTGCTGTCGGAAGTTCACCAGCTCAGTCTGGAATTGCTTTGGGATGAAATTGTAACATTCAGGAAAAAAATGATAGCGAACACACCAGCACCATCACACTTTGTGAAATCCAGGCAAAATCTTGCAGAAATGCATTATTTTGTAAATGAAGATGTTAGAATTCTTCCTACTAGGATTCCTGGAGGTGGGGCGCGGTTGGCTGATGAGGAGGGCGGAGGGGGCTCCCTGGGGATGGCTTCCAGGCGGGGCTTTGCCTGACTGGGTGAGGTGAGGGGCGGTTTGTATTTATATTTGCCTCCGGGCTTTTGAGCACTAAGGTCCGTGTTTGCAAGATCTTCTCTGCCAAGACAAGGACGAGATACTGTGCTTCACTGAAAAAATTGAGATTCTAAGGGATTCACATGACTCCAGGAGCAGTGGGTGTGCCAGGGGAAAGGGGTGTGTGGCTGGAGCACACGGCTCTCAGACAACCTCTGCTGGCAGCTGTTACAAGTTCAACCAGTCTCCTGGCTGACCTAACCTGGGCCAGGGCAGAGAATCAGGAAGTTGTAACTTGTGTTTGGTTCTGAGCTTCTCTTCTTTCCCCCTTCTCATGGCCTCCCGCACTTTGACCACCCCTGCTCTACACACCGAGAGTTAACTTGAGTTTTACCTGAGCTGAAGGATCCTTAACCATTTTGTTCTCAAACCCTAAATCTTTAAACATCTTCCCCAGCTCCTCGAGGTCCTTCTCCGCACCCGGCCGATTTTTCAGCACGCAGAGGGTCAGGGCCAGCCGCAACCCAGACACGTCGTACACCTGCAGCAGGGAGCACGCTACAGTTTTTACCTGGAGCTAACTGATCACCAATTAACTCAAGCTACTTGACACATCTGTAAAGGCCTGTTGTGGGCAACTACCAAGCCTTCGATCCAGACTACAAATTTTTGTGGTTTGCCCTAGAGATCAGCCTCTGAACCATCTTGAATGTTTCATGTTCTCAGGCATGTTCCATGTTACTTAGCTTCATAAGTTATAAGGCCAGAAGGGTTCCCTAGCTCATTCAGTCTGACCTGCCATCCAACATAGCCCACAGAGTTGCACCCGGTTCCCCCTGCACTGAGCCCAATAGCTTGTGTTTGGCTAAAGGATCTTGCACAAAGGCAGCCAGTCCAGATTGCAAAACACCAAGAATCAGAGAATCCACCACTTCCCTTGGGTGTTTTTTTTTTGCAGTGGAAAATGGGTGCTGTGTTTCCAGTTGGAATTCATCTGGTTTTCACATGCCAGAGAACAGGATCACCAGGGAACAAAGCCCCCACCCCGCCTCCTCCCACCCCTGCTCCACCCCAGCCCTGCCCCCACTCCACCCTTTCCCCAAAGTCCCCGCCCTGCTCCATCCGAGCCCTGCCTCTTCCCGCCCCTGAGGAGTGCAGCAACTCGGTCTCAGCCACCAGGGCTGGCTCCTGGCACCAGTGGAGGAAGCACGTGCCTGGGGTGGCACATGCTAAGGGGTGGCATTCCGGCCATTCCTGGGGCAATACGGTCCTGGCAGCTTTTTTTTTTTTTACTTGAGGCGGCAAAAATGGTAGAGCGGGCCCTGCCAATCGTGCCGCCAGTGAGTGCTGGGGGGCAGTTCCCCTCTACCTCCCAAGCCAGTCCCGCCCCCCGTGGAGGCCTGCCCCCCCCGGGGGGCTGCATAGGGCCCCAGAATAGCTAGGGATGGCCCTGCCTGACCCTGTCAGAGTCAATGGAGTTTTGCCATTTACATCACCGGGGCCAGCATTTCACCATGTGACTCTAGAACAAGCCCCTGTTGCAAAGGGAAATGTGTGGCTTGGCTGAGTGTATAAGGGGACATTTCCATTGCAGTTGGAGGTCTAATTTCCAGCTTGGGTAGATGTGCGCATGCTGGCTCTGCTCCAGCAGTGTGACTGTGGAGGCTCGGGTGGTGGCTTGGTCTAGCCACCCGAGTAAGTGCCTACGTCTCTGACAGGCTTGTACTTGGGTGGCTAGCCCTGTCCTGCTGCTGTGGCCATACTGCTACTTTTACTCCCTAGTTGGGACAGAGCTAGCGTGAGTACATCTACCCCAGCAGGGAATCACAACTCCCAGCTGCCATGTAGATATATCCACAGCCATCTCTAATAATAATAATTATAGGAAGATGAAGGGATTTGAGGCAATTGAGAAACTGTTGCTGTGTTATGGAACAGCCCTAGTCATAGTTAAAATAGCAACTGCTCACATACTTTTAAACCTAAATTGGCATCAAAATTGGTAGGTGAGCTATAAAGCCCAGGTAGAATTTTCTTCCACAATTTGAAAGGAGCCCTGAGTTATGACTCCCTAAAAAAAGGATAGAAATGTACTGCATCAAAGACACTTACATCAGCGCTCTGCTGCTGGAGATTATTTCTTTTGGCAGTAAATTTGCATTCCTCACTTTTCACCTTGCGTCCTGTATCCACAGACATCCTCTGCTGGGGGGCGTGGTCAAACATTCTTGAAATCAGTTGTAGTGCCAGCAACCCTTCCTTTAGGATAAAGGTAAAAAGAATTAAGGTCCCTTACGGACTAGAAGGCTGAAACAGGATCCTCCATTCAAAGCACAGGCCACATGCAGGATTGGAGTAGGAGTTCAGCCATGTGATTTATAGCATGACCCTGAGAAAAACCTAAGAGCGAGAGTTTTTTGGGCAGAGTGCTTGCTGGAAGGAAGCTTGGACCTGTGGGCAAACAAAGCTCTATATATCCTCGGTATGGGACACAAGGAGGACTAGAGTGCATGCATGGGCCAAACAGGCCCTGCTATGGAAAATCTCCAATCAAAGTGTCTAAGTTAAACCACACTGAGACCCAGGTGCCCCATGCTGGCAACAGATAGAGGTGAGGGGTACACAGTACCAAGTCAATGGACTCTGGTGATTTTTTTATGCTGTCTGGACCTTCAAGTTGGATACTTACTGTCACATATCTAGTCGAGCTGCCAGGGGATCCAAACGCCCAACCCCACATGCCCTTCACTTGCTGGGGGCTGGACAGAGTTGAGGTGCTGTTCCTGGCATTGGACCTCTAGGCACTCACTTCATGACACACTTCGTGTCTGACACCTCTCTTGGGAGTGGGGACCATGCAGCCCAATTGCCCAGGCACAGAAACTAGTGCTGTCTCCTCCAAGCTTCCCCAGCAGTTCTTGCACATTCCAGAATCCTGCCAAAGCAGTGAGCCTCCTGGCTTACAGTTCACACAACAGTGAAAGCCAACAGATGCACAGACAGACTTTGCACAGGATTCTAAAACATCATCACTCTTTACTTAAGAGCACTAGAGATACACAGTGACAGATCTATGCAAAATAACAAACACTCCTGTACATTTCCCTGACTAAGGTTCCTCACCACCCTAGAGGGTGTTCTGGGCTTCAGAAAAGTCATCTGGGGGGTGCCCCAGATCCTTCCCCTACAGCTCCTGGCTTTTCTTCTGAATCAGAGAATCTTTCCAGCTTCCCTAGCCTTCTCTGACCTTGCCTAGTCCACAGTTAAACCAGACCCCCTGCTACCAAAGCATGCCTGCCTTTCCCCCTCTCCTGCCCAAAGCTTTCTGTTCCTCTCTTAGGCCTTGTCTACACTACAAGACTATTTCGAATCTACTTAAGTCGAATTTGTGGATTCGACCTTATGAAGTCGAATTTGTGTATCCACAGTAAATACACTAATTCGAACTTCTCAGTCCACATTAATGGGGCTGGCGTCGACTTTGGAAGCGGTGCACTGTGGGAAGCTATCCCACAGTTCCCGCAGTCCCCGCTGCCCATTGGAATGCTGGGTAGAGCCCCCAATGCCTGCTGGGGGAAAAATGTGTCGAGGGTGGTTTTGGGTAACTGTCGTCATCGAACCGTCAATCCCGCCCTCCCTCCATGAAAGCGCCGGCGGGAAATCTGTTCGCGCCCTTCTCTGGTCGGTTACAGCGCGGATGCCACAGCACTGCGAGCATGGAGCCCGCTGCGATCATCGCTGCACTTATGGCCGTTGTCAACTCCTCGCACCTTATCGTCCACCTCTTCCACGGTCAGCTGCTGAGAAATCGGGCGAGGAGGCTCCGGCAGCGCGGTGAGGACAGGAATTCACAGAGTGGCGCAGACCTCTCAGAAAGCAGGGTACGCCACGCCGTGGAGATCATGGTGGCAATGGGTCAAGTTCATGGTGTGGAACGGAGATTCTGGGCCCGGGAAACAAGCACGGACTGGTGGGACCGCATAGTGCTGCAGGTCTGGGATGAATCACAGTGGCTGGGAAACTTCAGGATGCGTAAGGGCACTTTCCTTGAACTCTGTGACTTGCTGTCCCCTGCCCTGAAGCGCAAGGACACCCGGATGCGAGCAGCCCTGACTGTGCAGAAGCGAGTGGCCATAGCCCTCTGGAAACTTGCCACGCCAGACAGCTACCGGTCAGTAGCGAACCAATTTGGCGTGGGCAAATCTACCCTGGGGGTTGCTGTGATGCAAGTAGCCCACGCAATCGTTGAGCAACTGCTCTCACAGGTAGTGACCCTGGGAAACGTTCAGGTCATCATAGACGGCTTCGCCGCGATGGGATTCCCAAACTGCGGTGGGGCAATAGATGGGACTCACATCCCTATCCTGGCACCAGCCCACCAGGCCAGCCAGTATATTAACTGAAAGGGCTACTTTTCCATGGTGCTGCAAGGACTGGTGGACCATAGGGGACGTTTTACCAACATCTTCGTCGGGTGGGCGGGCAAGGTTCATGACGCGCGTGTGTTCAGGAACTCTGGTCTCTTCAAACGCCTCCAGGCAGGTACTTTCTTCCCGGACCACAAAATAACGGTTGGGGATATGCAGATGCCTACAGTGATCCTCGGGGACCCAGCCTACCCGCTAATGCCCTGGCTCATGAAGCCCTATACAGGCGCCTTGGACAGTGACAAGGAACTCTTCAACTACCAGCTGAGCAAGTGCAGAATGGTGGTGGAGTGTGCTTTCGGACGTCTCAAGGGGAGGTGGCGGAGCTTACTGACTCGCTCGGACATCAGCGAAAAGAATATCCCCGTAGTTATTGCTGCTTGCTGTGTGCTGCACAATCTGTGTGAGAGCAAGGGCGAGGCCTTTTTGTCCGGATGGGAGGTTGAGGCAAATCGCCTGGCTGCTGTTTACGCTCAGCCAGACACCCGTGCCAAAAGAATATCCCAGTGGGAAGCGATGTGCATCCGGGAGGCTTTGAAAGCAAGTTTCCTCGGAGAGCAGGGTAACCTATGACTCTCCACTTGATTTTAAGAGAAGCTGATCCTGGGCCTGTGTCTCTATGTGTTGAGTGAGATCTGCGGTTACATACCCCATTCTCCAAGTTTCCCCCACTTCCAAAACATGTTTTAAAACAAATTAAACGGAACAGTTATTGTTAATAAATCTTTCTTTTACTTTGCATTTCTGTTCAGGGGTTGAAACATGGACGCATACTGTGCTGGGTACGGTGTGCACTGATGTACAGACCGCTTGTACAATACAGGATGGACAGCCTCCTGCTCCTACATAGGTCTCTGGGGTGGGGGACGGTTTCAAGTGGTTGTGCATGTAGGGGTGGGTTTGCAGGAAGGGGCGAGTGGTGCCGTCTTTGGATAGGGATTTGGATGCAGGCTCTGGGCTGTGGGTTTGGGCGTAGGAAGGGGTGATGGGTGTGGGGGAAGGGTGAGTATCTGTCCGTGGATGAGGGCTCTTGTTGGGGCTCAGGGCAGCGGAGAGGATCGCGCCTACGGTGGAAGTGCATGGTAAGGGCAGCATGCCTTAACATTAGGGGGTGGCAGGCGCTAGGACCGTGGACAAGCGTACACATCACAGAATGACCCGGGGCAGCATACACCACACAGAGTGACCCTGGTGACTACTGACTGCAGTCTGTGTGTGCCCTGCAGTTGATCCTGCCCCCGATACTCTGTACCCTGCTAATGTAGGCTATCCCGTGCAATTATAAATCCCCTGCCCCCCCCTACATACACACAGTCTTCTGACACGAAAGACGTGACGGAAAGAGTGAACAACAGCAAACAGCTTTTATTAATCTACTACATAGTGGGGTGATGAAACTTGGATTTGGGACTGGGTGATCCTGTAAGGGAAGTGCTTCTACACAGTTATAGCATCAGAGGTGTGTGGTACATTAGTGCTCAGCTGTGGTGCAGTGACAGTTCTCACGGCCCCTACCGCCCCTCCGTCTTGTGATTTTTGGTGAGGGGGGGACAGGACTTTGTGGCGGGGGAAGGCGGTTGCAGATACAGTTCAGGGGGGCTCTCTGCTCCTGCCTGCGGTCCTGCAGAACATCTACAAGGCGCCGGAGCGTGTTTGTTTGCTCCCTCATTAGCCCAAGCAGCGTTTGAGTCGCCTGCTGGTCTTCCTGCCGCCACCTGTCCTCCCGTTCGCTGTGTGAGCGCTGGTGCTGACATAGGGTCTCCCTCCACTGTCTCTGCTCTGCCGCCTCGGCTCTGGAGCAGGCCATCAGTTCCGCGAACATCTCGTCCCTAGTCTTTTTTTTTTGCCGCCTAATGTTAGCCAGCCTCTGCGAGGTGGATGCCGGGGCAGTTCGTGAAGGAGCCGCAGCTGTGTGATGGGAAAAAGTAAGTGATTTCCTTGAACAGATACATGTTTGCGAACAGTGAACACAGTCTAGTCAGTTTCTGTGAACAAGACCATACAGGGCACCTAGTCTCACGAGATCTCAGGACAAGTTCGAGATTTCGGAATACGCTTTCAGTGGTTGCGGTCTTGCACAGGAGAGATGCCAAGCGGGGAGGGACAGCTGAATCCGTCTAGCAGCCAGTCCTGGTAAGCCTTACAGTAGAGTCTGCTTAACAGTTAATGGATAGCTGTGCCTTCCCGCTAAAGGCAATCTGGAAAGCATAAAGTCTGAGCCTTTTCCAGCCCCTCCCGGCAGTGCACGGGAAAGATCACTGTATGCTTTTCCTCTGTGGCCTCCAACACGTGGCTGTTAAGCGAGGGTCATTGCTATGCAAAGTAAAAGTCTACCATTCACAATAGTAACAGTACACTAATTGCCCTAATTAGATGCAGCACTTCCAGAACGACATTACCCTGAGGCGGGTCACTCGGAGACAGAAAGAGCGGATGCTAAGAGAAGCCCTGCACAGACCAGGACCATATGCTGCCATGCTTGTGGAGGCGATGATTCCCCTTTACATTAGGATGGCCTGGCGCGGAAGAGTGTGCTTCCACGGAGCACCAAATAAGGCACCTCTCCCCAGGAACCTCCTGCGGAGGCTTTTCGAGCAGCTCTCTGAGAGCTTTGTTGAACTGTCCCAAGAGGATTATTGTTCAATCCCTATATGTGTGGACCTACTTTTTATATAGTTTGACATTGAAAATTTTTTATATAGTATTTCTATTTTTTCTATACCTGTTTTTTAAAAAATAAATGTTTCCATGTTTATAGCACTTACTGCCTGATCCTTCCCCTGATTCTGAGTCCGTGTTAATGGCCGGGGAGGGTTGGTAGGGGATCTCTGTGAGGGTGATGAAGAGATCCTGGCTGTCAGGGCAAGCGGTATTGTTTTCGCTGTCGCCTGCGCCGTCCTCCACAAACCCTTCCTCATCTTCCCCATCGGCGAACATCGAGGAGGAACTGTCCAGGTACACTATGCCATCCTCAGAGTCCACGGTCACTGGTGGGGCAGTGGTGGCAGACCCACCTAGAATGGCATGCAGTGCCTCGTAGAAGCGGCATGTCTGGGGCTTGGCTCCGGAGCGTCCGTTTGCCGCTCTGACTTTTTGGTAACCTTGTCTCAGGTCCTTGACTTTCACGCGGCACTGCATCGCATCCCGGCTGTATCCTTTGTCTTGCATGGCTTTGGAGACCTTCTCGAAGGTCTTTGCATTCCGCTTGTTGGAGCGCAGCTCCGAGAGCACAGACTCCTCGCCCCACACAGCGATCAGATCCATGACTTCCCGGTCTGTCCATGCTGGTGACCTCTTTCTATTCTGGGATTGCCCGGACTCCTCTGCTGGAGAGCTCTGCATCGTTGCAGGTGCTGCGGAGCTCGCCCCGATGTCCAGCCAGGACGTCAGATTCAAAGTGCCCAGACAGGAAAATGAATTCAAATTTTCCCGGGTCATTTCCTGTGTGGCTGGTCAGAGCATCCAAGCTCGGACTGCTGTCCAGAGTATCAACAGAGTGGTGCAGTGTGGGATAGCTCCCAGAGCTACTAAGTTCGATTAGCATCCACACCAAGCCTAATTCGAGCTAGCCATGTCGAATTTAGCGCTACTCCACCTGTTGGGGTGGAGTACCAAATTCGAACTAAAGAGCCCTCTAGTTCGAATTAAATGGCTTCCTGGTGTGGACGGTTGAGCGGTTAGTTCGAATTAACGCTGCTAAATTCGACCTAAAGTCCTAGTGTAGACCAGGCCTTAGTGAGTTTCTTGCATGTATATAACCCCCTACCAACAGTTGGTTCTTTTTCTGCCACTTGCATTTTTCCACTCTCAACTTCACTGGCTCCCTGCAAACAAGCTGGAGAGGAAGTAGCTTCTCCCAGCTCCAGTCAATCTCCTTTGCATATAGGGTGACCAGACAGCAAGTGTGAAAAATCGGGACGGGGGTGGGGGGGTAATAGGAGCCTATACAAGAAAAAGCCCCAAAAATCGGGACTGTCCCTATAAAATCGGAACATCTGGTGACTCTATTTGCATACCCATTGTTCTGTCAGAGCAACTGTCAAGGTTAATGACTCTCTATTGTCCCTGGTTTGGCAGTGTAGCAGGGTGGATTCCCTGCTCCGGGGGTTTAGAGGGGTTTGAAAGCAGCTTGGCAGGGCTTGAGAGCTGCTGCTCTCAAGCTGGGCTGATTGGGGAAGTAGCTGCAGCTGGGCCACACCCCAATCAGGCCACAGCTGGCCCCTATAAAAGGCTGTGAGCCAGGAGCCCAGGCAGTCTCTCTCTGCCTTCAGAGAGAGACGGGCCTGGCTGCTTAGGAGCTTGAGACTGGATACCTGAGTGCAGCAGGGCTGGGGAAAGGCTAAGGAGCCAGGGAGCTCTGGCCTGGAAAGCCCCAGGCTGCGGCCTAGCAGTGGGCCAACAGGTACTGGGGGTTGCAGAGGGCAGCCCAGGGGTAGGCCAAGGCAGCAGGTCCAACCCCAACTTTGCCAGTGCTGAGTAGGCTGACACTGCAGTCTGCCCCAGGGCATGGGGCTAGACAATGACTGGCAGTAGCCAATACTGAGGCGAGGTGGGCATAGAGGGTGGGGGTTCCCTGAGAGAGAAAGGGAGACCCAGAGAGAAAGGGGTTACTGCTAGGGGGCAGCAGCCCATGTAGAAGGGCACCGGGTCCAGGGAGGGACACGGGGGCCTACGAACAGGTGGATCACCAGCCTGCAGAGGGTGCTCCAGGGCTGGACTGAGCTAACTTCGGGGAGCAACCAGTAGGAGGCACCGCAGGGGTGAGTCGACCTGTTTACAGGCAGGTACATTGCTTCAGCCCCTGTCAGCAAGTGGTGGATTCCACCTCCACACAGGGACATCCCCGGACATAACACATTTATAAGAACTTCCTAACATCAGCCAGAATCCATAAGTTGTACAGATTTCCCCCAAATCATCACACTGGCATGTTCCAATCCTTCTTTCGCACTGAGAACCAAGTCAGAGATTTAAGTCACAAAGTAAAGTGCCCGATATGGAGTTGCTTCCAAGTTTGAGGCTCAAGAGCAGCAAATCTATGGTTGTGCCTTGGGAACAGTTTCATATGCAACCACTTCAGCACTTCCTACTTGTCCCAGTGAGCCAACGAAGCAAAGGAAGGCCCATAACAAAACCCTGGCATGGGCTGTAGCTCTCTGCCAAACAGCAGGTGCTGATGCTGTCCCAGAGACTAGCCTGTTGTATTGGAATAAAACCTTGTGTGCTAACAATGAGGCACTTGTCCATGCAACCTTCTTCAGTCCCCTGCTGCGTATGCATTGTGATCATCTTTCATTGCCTGATCACATACTGGTTTTCTTCACCAAATCCACTGGAAATTAGATTTGTTAGGAGAACATTAAGGCTGCAGAAGGAGGCTCCAAGAAGTCAGGAAATGCCAGAATTAAGGTTACCTGTGCAACTGTTAACTCTGCCTCTTTGAGATCTGCATTGCGATACAGTCTTTAACGACCATATCAACTCCACAGTTAGGGTTGAGCAAGTCAGTTTTTCACAGTGCTCTAACAGAGACTTGCGTACTCACAAACAGTCCAACTGGCTATGCCATCATGGCTTCAAAACAGGAGAGGGAGGACTTCAAAAAAACTTGGCCCTTGAAAACCTCCTAGGAAACCTCCATATGGGTGTGAGTCCAACTCTTGTGAGGGAAAAGGTCTTAGCTGTGAGTGCTGCCGGTCACCATTTGCTACTTTCCCTCAGAACTTCACTGATGGAGCAGTGGTTTCAATTTGCCTTCTTTTAACCTCCCAAATTCACTTTCTTGACCTAAGAAAGGAGCTAGGTAAGGGAGAGGAGGGAGGGGATGAGGGACTGAAGCAGGGCGCTTCTCCATCACAGGCAACTTTTACATCTTGATGGGACTTTTCCGCAGAGATCTGCTCTAGTTCAAACAGGGATTAATTCAGGGCTGGTCTCTGGCCTGTGTTCTACAGGAGGTCAGACTAGATGGTCACTGTCATAGGTTTATTCCCCACTTTGAACTTTAGCGTCCAAAAGATGGGGACCTGCATGGATCCTTCTAAGCTTAAATCCTAGCTTAGATCTGGTTCTGCTGCCACCAGCTAGAAATCCCAGTGTCTAGCACACTCCCTGTTCCCCCAAAACTTTCCCTGGGAAACACCGATCCAAACTCCTTGGATCTTAACACAAAGGGAAATAGCCCATTCCCCCACCTCCCCCTCCCTTAGCCGTCGGGAGAGATCACCTTGATTCAAACTCCTTGAATCAAAACAAAGAGGGATTCACCTTCCCCACCCCTCCCCTGAGATTCCAAACAAGGGAAGGAATCAATCAGGTTCTAAAAAGGAAAGATTTTATTAAAAAGAAAGAAAGAAAGTAATACTATCTCTGTAACACCAGGATGAAAATATTACAGGGTCTAGCTATAAACCCTAGAGGGACTCCCCACCCCTCAGAATAATCAAAAGTAACAGCAAACAGAAATAAAGAGATTTCTCCAGCAAACACACATTTGCAAATACAGAAATTAATCACAAAACTAATCCGCCTTGCTAATACACACTATACTGAATAGAAGGAAATATTTCAGGAAGCTTGGAGAGCCTGGATGTACGTCTGGCTTCTCTTAATCCCAAGAGAGAACTGTTATATCCTTGGGGCAGCCGGTTTAGGAAGAAATCACTTGAGGCCAGAGAGCAGGCAGCTAACCAAAACCTCCATTTTATTTACATATATACAGAGAGCTAACCCATAATAATCTAACTCAGTTGCCATAGCAACAAAACCATGACAACCAAATACACAACATATTCCTCCCCCCCTAATAAGAACATCCCCTAAATAAAACACACACTAGACTAGAGAAGGAGGGTAGACTGCCTCCATTCCCGGCTAAACCCTGGGGATTATTTTGCCCCATAACCGTGGGTTCGCCCTAGCTAAAGATCCAGCCGATGAGGAGGCCTTCTGTCTCTAGGTGGATTACGGCGAACTACTGGTGTTATTGCACCCGAAAGCACTAGGGGCTCAGGGTCCGCAGCACGAACAGGTGAGGAGGTGGTATCAGCTCGTGCTGGGCAAAGGGGTATCTCAGCCGCCGGCAGTAATGGAGGAGAACAGTCAGAAATAGGTGACTCGTGATTCGATCCCTCACCAGAAGAGGTGAAGTCAGACCCCTCAACTGCAGATGGGTCCTGAGGACTGGCATGACCTGGCAACAGCTGATCTACATGTCGCCGCCAGGTAACATTCTCTGCAGTCCGGACTGTGTAGGAAACAGGTCCTGTTTGAGTGATGACTGTGGCCGGGACCCATTTAGCTCTGGAAGTATAATTCCGAGCCAAAACTGGCTGTCCCGGGCTAAAGGTTCGGTCTTTTGCTCTGGGTGCCCGTCTGATGACTTGATATTGCTGCTGATGTTGCACAATTTGTCGGGGTTCAGAAGGTTTCAGCAGATCAAAGCAAGTGCGCAGTTGTCGTCCCATCATTAGAAAGGCCGGAGATGCGTGGGTCGTAGCATGAGGTGTGTTTCTGTAGGAAAGTAAAAAGGTATCCAGACGCTTTTGAATGGAGTGTTGTCCCCTTGCTGATTTCAAAGCGTTTTTCATTGTCTGCACAAATCTTTCAGCTAATCCGTTGGTGGACGGATGATATGGTGCTGACGTGATGTGGTGTATCCCATTTGCCTTCATAAAATTTTGAAACTCCTGAGAAACGAACTGCGGTCCGTTGTCGCTCACAAGTTGTTCTGGCAGACCAAAACGACTAAAGAGTCCTCGTAGTTTTTGGATAGTGCTCTCTGCAGAAGTGGACTGCATTATAGAGACTTCTGGCCATTTAGAATGGGCATCTATTGCCACCAAGAACATGCTTCCTTCAAGGGGGCCAGCAAAGTCAACGTGAATACGTTGCCACGGGTTTTCAGGCCAGTCCCATGGGTGTAGGGGTGCCCACTGGGGTGCATTCCTCACACCCTGACATGACATACAAGCTTTTGCCTTCTCTTCAATAGCGCTGTCCAATCCAGGCCACCAAAAATAGCTTCGTGCAATTTCCTTCATGCGCACTATTCCACAGTGACCGGAATGTAGCTGTTCTAACATCTGTGATCTCAGTGGTGGTGGAATAATGACACGTCTCCCCCACAACAAACAACCAGATTGGACCGATAACTCCGTCCGCTTGGACATGTAGGGAACAAGGTCGGATGAGACCGGAGAGGTTTGTCGAGATGTTCCATGCATCACCAGGTCCATAACGTGGGACAATACTGGGTCAACGCGAGTTGCCTTCTTTATCTGAGTAGCAGTGATGGGTGTATTCTCTACCTGTTCAAAGTAGAAGATTTCCTTTTGGGCGCTATCTTGATGTTTGACCGGCAAAGGCAACCTCGAGAGGCCATCTGCATTGCCGTGCAGAGTGGATTTCCGATATTTAATTTCATATGTGTGTGCTGAAAGTAACAATGCCCAACGTTGCATACGACTAGCAGCTAATGGGGGAATGCCTGTGTAGGGTCCAAAAATTGATGTCAGAGGTCGATGGTCTGTGAGAAGAGTAAATTTTCGCCCAAACAGGTACTGATGAAACTTCCGAATTCCAAAAACAATTCCTAATGCCTCACGTTCGATTTGGGCGTAGTTAGTTTCTGCTTTGCTTAGAGTGCGTGAAGCAAAAGCAATAGGTCTCTCTTCTCCTGAAGGCATAATATGTGACACGACTGCTCCCACTCCATAAGGGGAGGCATCGCAGGCCAATTGCAGTGGTAAGGATGGATCAAAGTGCGTTAGAACTTCAGAATTTAGCAATGCATCCTTAGCTTTGTTAAACGCAACATCACAGGCTTCAGTCCACTTCCAGGCCTTGTTCTGCCCAAGGAGCTCATGAAGTGGTTTTAGCAGTGTGGCTAACTGTGAGATGAACTTTCCATAATAGTTCAGGAGTCCTAGAAACGAGCGCAGCTGGCTTACATTTCGAGGTGGGGGAGCCTCCACAATAGCTTTAACTTTTGCAGGGGCCTTATGAAGACCTGCAGAATCAATGATGTGTCCCAAATATTCAACAGAGGGCTTGAAGAATTCACACTTGTCTTTGCGAACTCGTAGGCCATACTCTTCCAGTCTTTGTAAGGTAGCCTCTAAATTCTTTAAGTGATCCTCTTCATTTCTTCCAGTGACCAGGATATCATCCAGATAGCACTGAACTCCTGACAAGCCACACAAGATCTGGTCCATAGCCCTCTGGAACAGGGCGGGAGCAGATGTTATTCCGAAGGGTAGACGACAGTATCGATAAAGCCCCTTATGAGTCACAATAGTCAACAGCTCTTGGGACTTTTCATCGACGTGCATCTGTAAATATGCTTGACTCAGATCAATCTTACTGAACTTTTGTCCCCCAGCCAGGCCTGCGAAGAGGTCATCGATGCGGGGAAGCGGGTATTGCTCTGCACACAACACTGGGTTGACAGTGACTTTAAAATCACCGCAAATCCGGAGAGAGCCATCTTTCTTCACGATTGGAACGATAGGAGTGGCCCATGAGCTATGGGTAACTGGTATTAGGACTCCATTGGTGACCAGGCGCTCCAGGTCTGCTTCAACTTTTGGCCTGATGGCATATGGCACAGTTCGGGCTTTCAGATATTTTGGTGGACTGTCAGGTTTAATGTTCAATGTCACAGTGATTCCCTTCATACTTCCCAAATCATCTCCAAAAACAGCAGCATGTTTCCTTAGTATAGGGGTTAGACTGGTTTCTTCTTTAGTCATCCGGTGCACTTCTGCCCAGTTCAGCTGAATCTTCCCAAGCCAAGACCTACCCATTAAGGCTGGGTAGTTACCTCGCACCACAAACAGTGGCAATTTAGCCGCCTGTCCATTGAGCTCCACTTTAACATCAATAGTGCCCAACATGGGCACAGCTTCACCTGTATACGTCTTCAGAACAGTTTTTGTTGCCTTAAGCGGAAGATGCTGTAGCTTTTCCTTATACACAGTCTCAGGAACCAGCGAGACAGCTGCACCGGTGTCTAGTTCCATGCGTATAGGTTTGCCCTCCAATAAGGGGGTTACCCAGTATTCATGTGAGCCCGCTGCCAAAGACAAAACATGCAGTGGCACTTCCTCTTGTGATGAGGTGTCTCCTTGATCATCCTGGGTCTGCTCTAGAGTATGCAAGGTTCCTCTTTTTGTCGGCCAGACCACAGTGTCGACACACCAGATCCTTACACCAGCATTCTGATGCCTGGTGTCCTGGCTTACCACAGCGGTAACATTCTTGACTCTGCACAGTTTTGTGGGTCCGTTCTTGTGACACTTTTTGCACCCTAGGGGGTGCACCGATGTATTGTGCCTCCCTTGTAGCCAGTTCCATGGAGACAGCAATATCAACAGCCTTCTGTAAGGTAAGCTGAGCCTCTGTCAGTAGGCGCTTCCGTATAGCTTCACTGTACAGGCCACACACTAACCTGTCACGCAGGGCATCATGTAACATTTCTTTAAATTCACAGTGTTCTGCTAGCTTTTTTAGAATGGCTACAAATTGTACAACTGTTTCATCTTCCTTTTGGTCTCTTTTGTGGAACCTATATCTTTCAGCAATTACCAGTGGTTTTGGGGAGAAATGAGACCCCAGGATTTCCACAATGTCACTGTAAGATTTAGTCTCAGGCTTAACAGGGTGTAGTAAGCTGCGTAGCAGAGAGTAGGTTTTAGCCCCTACAACAGTTAAGAATATTGGCACCTTCTTCGCTTCTGTAATGTCATTTGCAATACCAAAAAGCTCAAAACGCTCAGTATACACATGCCACTGCTCTGTATTCTCATCAAAAGGCTCCAGGGGCCTGGTCAGAGTAGCCATGATTTTTAGTTTCACTTTCACAGTCAGTGCAACAAGCAGCTTTTTTGTTTGTTTGTTCTTTACCTTAACTTCTACTTCCTTCTGTTACTGGAGCAGCACCGGAGTCTCACCCTCGTCGCCAGTGTTATATCCTTGGGGCAGCCGGTTTAGGAAGAAATCACTTGAGGCCAGAGAGCAGGCAGCTAACCAAAACCTCCATTTTATTTACATATATACAGAGAGCTAACCCATAATAATCTAACTCAGTTGCCATAGCAACAAAACCATGACAACCAAATACACAACAAGAACAACCCCCAAAACAAAGAACACAAACAAAGACTTCCCTCCACAGAGATTTGAAATTATCTTGTCCCTTGATTGGTCCTCTGGTCAGGTGTCCGTCAGGTTTACTGAGCTTGTTAACCCTTTACAGGTAAAAGAGACATTAACCCTTAACTATGTATTTATGACCGTCACAATGGTCCCTTCTGGCCTTGGAGTCTAGGAATCTAGGGAATGGTGGGGAAAATGTTGGGATTAAACTGTTCTCTGTTGCCTCCTGAGCCTCCCTACCCTTTTAACAACAGTCTGCCAATAGGTAAATAGGAGAGGTTTCAGTAACATTTCTAATAATCCCTAGCTTTTATATAACATTGTACTGTATGCAAAGTTACAACATTTACAAGATACATGGTACAGCATGTGGATGCACTGACAATGCCTTGGGAGTTGTATGAGGGACACATGACCCCAGACTTTGCATTAAAAATGCTAATTCCGTTTATTCTTATTTATTCTCTTGAGGGGTTAGTATCACTCCTCACACTGACCATTTACTAAATTATGAGTTAAAAACAAATAGGGGAGGGAAATGCTTATTATGTCATGTGAATTAGAGCAAATTGGGAAATTCTACCTACCTTGCTGGCTATGGTTGATTTCATATGCCAAGGCTCATCTCAAATTGATCCAGCTGATTTGACTGACAACAACTAAGCTGAGCTGGGGATGTTGTGTATATTTTATACCTAGCAAACACACCTCCACCCACATCTCTGATGGATTTCACCATTAACAATTTTATCACAACAATGACCTTTTGGGTGTGTGCAGTTAGCAAGGTGACACCCATTCCCGGAACTGACAATCACATCAGCGTTGAACCTTGGAGTTATGTAGCCAAAGGCTGTTACCACGTAAGCAAGAATCTTGCTGTAGGTATTTTCCAAAAGTAATCAACAGCATCTAGCTTTGTTCTCGTACAATCAGTCCAGGTTCCATGTGAAATGTTGGCAGCGAGTGGCCTCAGAGCCCACATAGAACATCTTGAGGCCACAGTTGCTGCCTCAATTACATGCAGACATGACGAAAAGGGAACATGGCAGAGTGGGCCCATCTCAGCCCTGGCCGCTCCCACACTCCGGGCAAGGAAGATGCTCTCCTTTGGGCAGTGACCTCAGTGAAACGGTGGATCACACTCCCTCAGATGGGACCCACCATCAGACAGAGGTACTAGGGGCTGATCATACCTCATGCACTGAGGAAGCTGTTCCAGGGCACTGTAAGCTTTCCGTGGCTCAGGACCAGGGCAGATGCTCCCTGTGGCTGCAGTCTCTGGACAGAGAGTGGCACAGATCAACTGTCTCTCGCTCAGAACTCCCAGGGAAGGGCGGATTAAGCAACACTGTCTGGGGCTCAGGCCTCCTGGATAGGCTGAGCTCTGAAACAGTCTATAGCTCCGATCTCCTGGCCGGAGCAAACAACAATAGTCTATGGATCAGGTTTCTAGAATCATAGAATCACAGAATCTCAGGGCTGGAAGGGACCTCAGGAGGTATCTAGTCCAACCCCCTGCTCAAAGCAGGACCAATCCCCAACTAAATCATCCCAGCCAGGCCTTTGTCAAGCCTGACCTTAAAAACCTCTAAGGAAGGAGATTCCACCACCTCCCTAGGTAACCCATTCCAGTGCTTCACCACCCTCCTAGTGAAAAAGTTTTTCTTAATATCCAACCTAAACCTCCCCCACTGCAATTTGAGACTATTACTCTTTGTTCTGTCCTCTGCTACCACTGAGAACAGTCTAGATCCATCCTCCACCCCCTTTCAGGTAGTTGAAAGCAGCTATCAAATCCCCCCTCATTCTTCTCTTCTGCAGACTAAACAATCCCAGTTCCCTCAGCCTCTCCTCATAAGTCATGTGCTCCAGCCCCCTAATCATTTTTGTTGCCCTCCGCTGGACTTTCCAATTTTTCCACATCCTTCTTTGCAATGTGGGGCCCAAAACTGCACGTAGTACTCTAGATGAGGCCTCACCAATGCTGAATAGAGGAGAATGATCATGTCTCTCGATCTGCTGGCAATGCCCCTACTTATACAGCCCAAAATGCTGTTAGCCTTCTTGACAAAGGCCAGAGGAGGGAGTGTTAGTGCCTGTGGGGACTTCCGGGAAATGCATGGGGTGGAAGGGGATGCTGGGATGCTCTGGAACCACTCCTTCAAAGCCAGTCAGGACTCTGGGGGAGCCTCCTCTCTGAGCAGACTGTCTCCAGGGCAAGAAGCTTACACCTTCCTGGGTCTGACCTCAGAGCATTCAGCCCTTCCACATCATGCACTTTCCTCAGCGAGTCTGCCCAGGCGGGTCCTGGGGCAACCAGAGGTCCCTGCACCCCAACTCCACAGTCAGATGTGACTCTCAGCCAGACTGTAAAACAGAAGGTTTATTAGATGACGGGAACACAGTTTAAACAGAGCTTGTTGGTACAGAAAACAGAACCCCTCTGTCAGGTCCATCTTGCGGGATGGGGAGCCCAGAACCAAGTTCTGGGTCTCTCCCCATTTCCCCAGCCAGCTCCAAACTGACACTCCCTCCTCTGGCCTCTGTGACTCTTCCGGACAGGGAGGCCACCTGATCTCTTTGTCCCCAACACCTTCAGTTGGCATCTTGCAGGGGAAACTGAGGCACCCACACAGTATTCAGAGAAAACATTAAGAACATTCCCACTTCATCACAACAGGTGCAACAAAATATAATACTGTATATTGAAGTAGGCAAGTGCTGCTTCTGACTTTCCACTTTTAATTGACTCTTGTAATCTTGTGGCGCTGACGCATTGTAGCTTCATTTTATATCGGCTTACAGGGCGGGAGCGGGGGGAGGGGGGGCACCACCAAAAATTATACAAACCTGCCGCCTATGGCCCCAGTCACCAGCCGCCGGTGCTGCTTCACACTCGTTATCACCTCTAGCGACTGGGAACAGCCGTAGAGCAGGACTTACCCACAGAGAACCAGGCCCGTAGGCGCCGGGAGCTGTTCCGCAGCTGCAGGTTTGACAGAAGGTCAGAAGCGCTGGGGCTGATCCAGGTTTGCTGTAGCTGTTCAGTCTGTCGGTAATTACACTGAGTGGAAAGTCCCAGACAGGAAGAGCCCCTGCAACCTCCCTGGCTATCACAGAACGAACCATCCATTGCCTCAGTGTCTCAAGTCACGTCGTCACCAGAACATGGAAAATATTCAAACCAGCTAAGTGCAGGTCCCATATTTGGTAGTTTATGGTCAATAAATCTTGATGGTGGTTATCTCACAGTGGGGCTACTTAACAAGCTGCAACTCTCATCCAGTTCCACTTTCACTTTCACTAATTCTACTGTGCCCATAAAAATCCCCTTTTGAGTTTTCCTTCTTGGCCCGGCCTTGTTCTTACCTCTAGACTGTAAAGAGGGGAAAACTTAAGGGCAGAATTTTCAAAAGCTTTGGGCAGGGAAAAGGGTTTTTAACGTAGCTGGTCAGAAATACAGGGATCGTTTCTGTGGAATATTTTTACTTTTAGGCAAAAAAAATCTAAACTGAAATTTCTGAGCTGAAAAGCAAAAGGAGCAGTCACTCCCCGTACAGCTGGTCCCAGGTGGAGATAGGCCGAGTGATCCACTTGGAGAGACCCTGGGGTGAAAGGAGGTGAGGAGAAAGTCTGACGGGCTGGATCGTGTCTGGCACAGTCTCAGGGTAACTGCACCTTTGACCTGCTCCGTGGCCTGCTGTAGAAATGCCTGTTCAGGGCTCAGGCCTCCAGCTGTCACCTCTCTCTGGGCAGGGGCCCGACGGTGTCCCACTCCCTTCTGACCGGAGCTTTCGGGTGCAGCCCCCTGTAGTTCACTGGGATATCCCCAGCAGCCGGTCTGCCCTGAGTCCAGCACCTGCCCCATGGCTACTCTCCATAGACACAACAAGTGATTTACCTGTGACCCAAACAGGGACACTGAACGTACCGGAAATCCCCCATCAGGCAGGCTAAAATCCCAACCCTTCCTCAGACTCAGGCCCCTTGGACCAGAAGTCCTGTCCGTTTGCTGGATCAGAAAGAGGCCACGAGGCTGGATAAACTCAGCCTTGTATAACAAAACTCTTCAGTCTCTGGAAAACTCAGCCTGATCCGGCACATACAAACCCCTCCAGCGGTGGTGCCTCTCTGGAGCCGTTAGCAGTGCCGTGTGCCTCCAGTTTTGGGGGAGGGCGGGTGGAAGGAGGGGCGGGCAGGAGGAGGTGGAGGCCAGTGAATGTGGATGGAGCAACGTTGGGCCGAGGAGCCTGGACAAGGCTCTCACCAGCTCCTTTCCCCTTGCTGCCTATCAGCAGGATGAGCTGGAGCTGCCAAGCCGGAGCGAGGGCCGGCCGGGGGGCAGGGGGCTCGGGTGCAGCCAGTCTCCAGCCCAGCCCCTGGGGAAAAAGAGACGAGCGTGAAGCCCCCCCCCCACACACACACCTTGGTGTGTGCCCTGCAAGTCCTGGAGAACATCAGCAGATGGCTGAGGATCTAGGAGGTGGCCCAGGAGGCCAAGGAGGATCCAGGCGCTGCGGGTGATGAAGGACCAGACAGAGACGGAGAACCAGGCTCTATGGGAGGAGAATGCGACTGTGAAGAAGAAGCTGGAATTCATGAACTACCCCAGGCTGATCACAGTGAGTGACCCTGTGCTCAGCCAGCGCAACACAGCAGCTGAGATGCAGTCGCTGCTGGGGTGGGGCGCGGGTGCTGTTTGTACAGGGACCCCTCACCAGGCACTGAGATGTGGCCCCCTCTGGGTTGAGGTGCAGGGGGTGTTGATATGGGGACCCCGAGCCAGCACTGAGACACAGACACTTCTGGGGTGGGGCCTGAGGGCTGTTTGTACAGGGACCCCTCACCCAGAGCTGAGATGCAGCCACCTCTGCGGTGGAGCACTGGGGTCAGCACTGGCTGTGAGGGGACAATGACCCATATTAAGCTCCCTGTCTAGCAGCACAACACCCCCTGTGCTGTGCTAGCGCATTGGGGTGGGCAGCAGTGGGGAATTATTCACAGCACTTTCCCATGGGGTCTCCAGTCCCTGTATTGAGCTGCCCCAGGGATATTCAGCGTGAGACCCGCTGGGGCGGCTGACCTGGGTGGGTGGCTTGTTCCAAAAATAAATAGGAGGGGGGTGAAGACGGGAAGAGACATGGGATGGAATCAACCTCTCCCCCACCTGTCCTGCTGCATTTAGGAGTAAAGGAGGGTTTGACCCTGGACCCCAGCACGGCTCACCCCGAACTGGAGATCTCAAAGGATGGCAAGGAGGTGACGTGTCTGACACTCATGAGCCCGCAGCGATTCAGTGTGGAGAAGGAAGTGGTGGCCGGCACAGCTTCAGCACTGGGCAGCACTACTGGGAGGTGTTTGAGGGTCAGAAGCCGGGCTGGAATCTGGGGGTGGTCTCAGGGCGAGCCGGCAGACACAGCCAGCTGATCCACGGGGCTTCTTGGTGGACAGGGTCTGGTGACGTCTGTGCCAAGGGCTACTGGCTGATCAGCTATGAGAAAGAGAAGGCTAGGAAGAAATTTTATTAAAGCTAATGTTAAAAATGTTATATAATACATCGGTTGGGAAAAGAGTATAGTGCTTAGATTATCCAGAAATATAACGTTAGTTTTTAAACGTCATATGATACATAGAGAACAGAATCAGTAATAACTCAAATTTAGGTGAATAGATTTAACAATACAGTTTAGATACTGTTTAGGAATCTGAATACTCAGCGCCAGGTACATCACTCATGAAAAGTTGTACAGGGCTTTGGTTGTGGAAAGCAAAATATATCCATGAGTGGAGATTGTCCCTCAGCAATTGAGAATTGGGTTGGTTCTCTATTTAGAAAATACAATCCATAAGGAAAGTATTTGTTACTTTCCTGACTGCGCTTCTCATTGGCTCTCCAGCTCATCCCTCCTGGTATTGCCGATGTCCAGTGACGTGTTCTATGTAGACGTCCCTCGACCACCTTATTGCGTCCAACAATAACACACATTCAACGCGTTCCTGTGGCCCCAGGGTCTTAACACTGAGTGATCTCGGCACTCAGAGCAGGGGTAGTACGTGGAGCCTCCCTGCGCCTATGGGCTGCAGGGACCTTGCAGACACTTCCAGGAGCTCCAAAGAGCCAGGGCAGGCAGGGAGGCTGCCTTAGCCCTGGGCCCCTGCTGTGCCACCGACCGGACTTTTAATGGCCTTTTGGGAACTAGACCGTGGATGAGGTTTCTCCCACCAGCCCTCATAGCAGCTACACACTGCAAACATTGCAACGCAGGGCCATTAGCCCCTTTCCATGAGAACAGAGTGTACAGGGGGACAGTTAGGAGTCACAGAGCATCCGTGAGGCCCAGTGGAGAGAGCAGTGAACTGGGACTCAGAAAATCTAGGCTCTATTCCTGGCTCTGTCTTATGGGATGACTTTAGTGAAGTCATCTCACTTCTCTGCGAGAGTCCGAGTGACCCCTGATCAGACACCTTCAGAAACCATCAGCAGGGCGATGTGTCTGGGACAGCCGGGGGAACGGATCTGCCATGAGACGGGGGCTCCCCCCAGGCAGGCAGGGGTGCAAACAGGAGAACGTCCAGGAGGCGACATGTATCTCCCGCTGGCTCTCTAGGGGCGGGTGTGAAGAGGAGGGAGGAGCCGGTGGGGTGGGTAGAACCGCAGCTCAGCAATGTCTGTCTGCCTCAGACCTTGGTGGATCAGGAGGGACCCAGCTGAAGTCACTGGGCCCAAATCTCCTATGCCGTGAGCTGGGAAATTACCCCACTGCCGGCAATAGGGTGTCCCGATCCGGCCTGAGTGGGAAATGAACTGCCAGAGCTAATGACTCATCTCATGCCGGGGCTTCCCGTACAGAGAAAGTGAAAGAAACAGCTGCAGGGAGTGGTGAAAGGTCAAGACGAGGGCAGGGAGAAGGGAAACGGGATGATCTTTCTGTGCAAGGGTTCTGCACGGGGGGGGGATTTACACATTGGTACAAATGTATGACCAGGGGACTCATGAGTAGGAGCAGAGAGGAGATTTTACCTTCGCATTTCACACTGGTGTGACCACTGCTGGAATCCTGAGTCCAGATCTGGTGCCCACCATTCAAACAGGCTTTTGGTAAACTGGAGCGGGGTCAGAGAAGAGCCAGAGAATGATTCAAGGGTTAGAAACCTGCCTGACAGCGAGACACTCCAGGAGCTCGGTCTATTTAGTTTAACAAAGAGAACTGGCATGGAGAACAGGAATTTGATAACAGATGACTCTTCAGTCTGGCAGTGAAAGATCTGACAAGCTCCAGTGGCTGGAAGTAGGAGCTAGACAAATTCAGACTGGGAATAAGGCACAGAGTTATAGCACTGAGGGGAACTAACCATTGGAACAACTTGCCAAGGGCTGCGGTGGATTCTCCTTCGCTGGCAGCTTTTAAATCCAGACGGGATGTTCTTCTGAAAGCTCTGCTCCAGTTCAGCCAGGAACGACTGGAGAGCTGTTCTCGGGCCTGTGTGATCCAGGAGCTCGGAGTAGATGATCGTGGGGATGGGGGGAAGGGGGACTTGGGATCTATGAAATGGAAGTGACACTAGTGCCAGTCCCCAGTGCACTTTGAAAGCCCCGTGCTCGGAGCCACTATTGTGGGTGTGTTTATTTCACTCCTTGGCATGGCATCTCCTTGAGGTTACAGAATTTCCCGCTGTGATCTCAGCTGGTACCTAACTAAAATGTCGTGAGATCGGCGTAACAGCAGGCAGTGGTGTAAAAATAATGACTTTGGGGTTCTTTTTATTTGCCTTCTGGATTTTGAGCCTTTAGGGGTCACGTTTTCAATTTCTCCACATCTCAGACAGCTAGAAATGTAGCTTTTAGTTAGGCAGTGGGAGGAAAGTGAGAGTCTCCCGTGATCACATGACTCCAGGAGCTGGGGCTTTCAGAAAAACAGAGTTGGCAACACGTCTTTTCTTTGCAACCTCGTCTCAGCTCCATACTGAGATCCTGAAGTCCCCTCCGTCCATCTGGAACAGCTTCCTCGGTGCATGAGGAATGAGCAGCCCCTAGTACCTCTGTCTGATGGTGGGTCCCATCCGAGGGAGTGTGATCCACCGTTTCACTGAGGTCACTGCCCATCAGGAGAGCATCTTCCTTGCCTGGAGTGTGGGAGCGGCCAGGGCTGAGATGGGCCCACTCTGCCATGTTCCCTTTTCGTCATGTCTGCATGTAATTGAGGCAGCAACTGTGGCCTCAAGATGTTCTATGTGGGCTCT
Source organism: Cuora mccordi (assembly GCA_003846335.1). NCBI lineage: Eukaryota > Metazoa > Chordata > Testudines > Geoemydidae > Cuora > Cuora mccordi. Next base: position 51,900 of record ML128621.1, read on the forward strand.
GAGGCCACCCGCTGCCAACATGTCACATGGAACCTGGATTGATTGTACGAGAACAAACCTAGATGCTGTTGGTTAATTTTGGAAAATTCCTGCAGCAAGATTCTTGCTTACGTGGTAACAGCCTTTGGCTACATAATTCCCAGGTTCAATGCTGATGTGATTGTCAGTTCCGGGAATGGGTGTCACCTCGTTACTTGCACATGTGCATAAGATAATTGTTGTAATAAACTGTTAATGATTAAATCAGGGATTAACATGGATGTGTGTGACATTCCTCTGGTGTTATCTGGACCGGTGATCTGCTAGGTCACTCCAATCTTTGACTCTGTGAGCCAGTCTGACCCTGCTCTGCTGTGAGAACCCCCATTCCCGGGCTGTTCACACACGGCCTCTGGCATGTGAGCTGCTCTCAGCTACGGGAGTGAGCACTTTCGGCAGCCGCAGCTTGGATTGTGCAACTGAATGACAGTAGCCAATATCTCCGGTCCCAGACACACCCCTAGGAACCTCCGTCTGGCAGTGTCCAGTTATACCCACTAGATGCAGCAAACTTACATGAGTTCATCAATTTAACAAAGAAATTGAGCTGCACCAGGCTTGTTATCCCAAGGGGAGTCTCTGACACACTGCAAACCAAATGCACAATAAACAAATACATTTATTAATTACAAAAGATAGATTTTAAGTGATTATAAGTCAAAGCACAAGAAGTCCGATTTGTTGCTGCCCACAATCACCCGGCACCCCCACGTCCGTCCTTGTGATACGAGTGTCTGGTGTCCAGTGCAGTCTGCCAGGTCGGGGGTCTGCGGAGGGCTCAGGATGCCCTGAGCATTGTTGGTATGTGATGTCGTAGGCTGTAATTTCATGTCTATAGTTATGAGGCTGAAAATGTGTCTTCATGGCTTCAAACCAGCCCAGGCAAAGCTCTCCAGGGCAGAGGGGCCGTTCACACCTCATCAGGGCCTGGACGGGACAAACCCAGCCCAGCCTCACAGGAGCAAAGGACACTGGCCTAGGCAGCAGCAAAGGATCTGCTGGACTCTGGAGTGAGTCGGCCCCTTCCCCGGGTCAGTCTGGGCCTGCGCTGAGGTGACGCCGACCTGACTCGGGGGGGGGGGAAGCCAAGAGGGAAGAAAGGACACGATAAAAGGGAGAGACGTTTGCCAGGCTCTTCCTCTCGCTTCCACCTCCCTCTACAGACACCACCACCCAGCGACTGAACCGCTGATCAAAGGGGAGAGCCTGGCTGAAGGGCGACCAGCACCGGGCGAGGGGTCCCCATGTGCCCAGCTGCCACCCCCACCCCAGAGGGGCCATGTCCCTTTCTATCTCCATCTGTCCCTCCCTTCATCCTAAAATTCTGCTCTATTTATCTAGAGAGGCTTGTCCCTTAATAACCCTGCCACCCAGCCCCCAAGATGCACCCTCTGTGGGGTGGGAAGGGTGAATTTAGTTCCTGGCTCTGCCTGGGAGAAGTTTTCCCAATTTCACAGCCATTTCCAGGAAATCACAAGCCCAGATGCTGATCTCCAGCCAAACCCCGGCTCTAGTGTGCCTTCAGAAATTCCCAGGTGTGATTTCTTTACCTCTCCTCCCCATCTCTCTCTACTCCCTCCCTATTCATCCTAAAACCACAAGTTCCTACTGCTGCAAACTGCTCCAAAGTGCAGTTGAGGGGCCAGCAGGCCGGGGGATTTGCTGGCTGGGGGCTTGAGCCATGGCCCTGTCATTTGGTATCTGACCTCAGCTTCAATTCCTGGGTCTGGCTATGGCTCAACCCCTGGCTCTGGTAACTGCAGTTGACTCTGGTGCTGACCCTTGGCTTCGTTCCCCACTCTGGATGCCTGCTCTGGCTACTAGGCAAGACTGCCTACATCTCAGACCATAACAAGGGGTCAGGGTCGTTATTTCAGATACTTTCTGGGACAGAGAAAGGGGGGCATCCACATTTAGTTGTAAGGAACCTGAACAAATACATTTGGAAGTTTCAGTTCTGTATGTTAACTCTGGCCTCCACAATCGCTTTGCTTTCAACTAGGGGTTGATTCACAACTGAAAAGAAGCATGTTTTCACACTTCCATCTGACACAGTACCTTTGTCTGATGATGGCGGGGCGCCATTTCCAGTACGAGGTGCTCCCATTTGGCCTGTCCACAGCACCACAAGGCTTTTCAAAGTGCCTCTCTGTGCTAGTGGCTCATTTGAGAAAGCTGGCTACTTTTGTTTACCCATTTTTGGACAATTGGCTAGTGAAGGCTGCTGTTTGTGAGAACCTATTAAGCCACATCACTTCTACAACCACAATGTTTTTAGAGCTGGAGCTACTTCTGAATGTCTCTCTACTGTATAGAATTTTATTGCTAGGCTCAGTGTTGGACTCGGTAGCAGGGAACGTCTGATAGGATTGCTCGGCCTTATTGGACATCGGCTGACAAGAGGCGGGAGTGGATCAAAAGTCTTAGCAGGCTTCAGCAGACCATCGAGAACTGATAATGACACCCTGTTCAGGGAGGTCGCCCCAAGAATATTGAACACCAGATGGGTGGTTTCCTCCACAGCTACTGAAGGTAAGATCAATGTAGATGCCATGAGATCCACCAGGTCGCGAAGCTGCAGAGCATCCTCAGAAGGCAGAATCCAACCCCCCACACTCACCTGGTGACACCTCAGGATCGTAGTCTGTGTCCGCATGCCCCTGACCAAAAAGAGGAGCTATTGCCTCACCTTCTTCAGACAGAGTATCAGAGGCACCAGTGTCTGAGATGCAGACAGATCTGGTGGAAGTGGGTCTGAGGCTTTCCCTGCTGCCAGATCCTTTACGGATGAAACACCTCCTCTCCAGCCATACGAAAGACAACTGAAAAATTCCTGTGCCAGCCCTACAAGGTCCAGGACTGCCAGGATCCCCAGCAGTTGGGATTCAGGAACAAACCTCTTGGAGGAGGAGCAAAAGGGGGACACAAATCAGGAGGAAACAGGTTTCTGTTCTTCTAACCCCCCACCAGAGAAAACAACAGACCAGGAGCGTGGAGTAAAAGCTCTTCATGATGAAGGGTGGCCAGGCCCTATGACAGGCTCTTTATGAGCTGAGAAGGGGGGGATAGCACCTGGCTCCCCCGAACTATTTGCATCTCTATCTCCTTCCTCCCCACTAGGGCGGTTTCCCCAATTTCACTCTGGTTACAGTAAATCACATGATCAAACTTTCACTGCCTGCCAAATGTTTGTGCACGTTCTCATCCTCGCTAGCAGCTGTTTCCCCAGCAAGGGAGAGTTAGGTGTCAGTCAGGGTGTCTCTGTGGGGGGAAGGAGTGCTCAGAAGAGGGGTGGGATCGGGTTAGTGCCCTATGGAGGTGGAGAGATGGAACCGTTCCCCCCAGCTCGGGCAGTCCTGGAGCACGTGGGAATTTTTCCATTGAAATGTTTTTCTTGGTCCACGTTTTCCATTTTCTGCAGAAGCCAAAAGCCAGGAAATGGGCCGGTTTCCAACCACACCGTTTGTTTATTTCACGTTATTATTAAAACACTGCAACGTTTTGGTGGGAAATTTCAAGCAGAGAAAAACAATTTTTCAAAATTTCCACCACAAAAATAAATTATTTTCCAGCAGGTTCTGAAACACCTCCCCCCCCCAGCCCTTATTCCACCTCCCGTTCTCCCTCCGCAGTGTGTGCAGGTCAGAGCCAGATCCCCTGACTCGGGGCTATATTTAGGGTGACTGTCGCCTTCTGCAATGCAGTGAGAATTCCCCTCCTCTCTCACAGCTGCCCTGTGTCTCCGGGGAAGAGGACAGAGCTGGGGAGCTGCAAGATAACAGACTCTCTTCTATTATCAGAGGGGTAGCCGTGTTAGTCTGGATCTGTAAAAGCAGCAAAGAATCCTGTGGCACCTTATAGACTAACAGACGTTTTGCAGCATGAGCTTTCGTGGGAGGTTGAAGTGTTCTCCTACAGGTTTTTGTATATTGCCATTCCTAATATCTGATTTGTGTCCATTTATCCTTTTCCTTAGAGACTGTCCAGTTTGGCCGATGTACATAGCAGAGGGGCAGACCTCTGCCCTTGGTGCAGACCTCACCAGACCCTGACCACCAAGAAGCCCTGTGGATCAGCTGGCTGTCTGCCGACTCGCCCCGAGACCATCCCCAACGCGGCTTCCGGCCCTCAAACACCTCCCAGTAGTGCTGCCCCGCGCTGAAGCTTTGTTGGCCACCACTCCCTTCTCCACACTGAATGGCTGCGGGCTCATGAGTGTCAGACATGTCACCTCCTATTTATTTTTGGAACCGGCCACCCACCCAGGTCAGCCCCCCAACGGGTCTCACGCTGAACATCCCGGGGGCAGCTCAATAATAATTCCCCACTGGTGCCCACCCCAATGCACTAACACAGCACAGGGGGTGTTGTGCTGCAGGACAGGGGGCTTAATAAGGGTCATTGTCCCCTCACAGCCAGTGCTGACCCCAGTGCTCCACCGCAGAGGTGGCTGCATCTCAGCTCTGGGTGAGGGGTTCCTGTACAAACAGCCCTCAGGCCCCACCCCAGAAGTGTCCGTGTCTCAGTGCTGGCTCGGGGTCCCCATATCAACAGCCCCTGCACCTCAATGCAGAGGGGGCCACGTCTCAGTGCCTGGTGAGGGGTCCCTGTACAAACAGCACCCGCGCCCCACCCCAGCAGCGACTGCATCTCAGCACCAGGCGAGGGGTCCCTGTGTGAGGAAGTGAAGCTGGGAGCGGTGACCTCTCTTAGCAGGGCCACAGCTCTCCATGGAGGGCTCGCTCAGCATGTTGTTCTCCTGCGCTGGTGACTTACTGCCCAGACGAGGAAACCGCTTCTCCTCCCTGCTCAGGGCTTTCTCACGCTGCTGCGACGCGCTGGCTGAGCACAGGGTCACTCACTGTCATCAGCCTGGGGTAGTTCATGAATTCCAGCTTCTTCACAGTCACATTCTCCTCCCATAGAGCCTGGTTCTCCTTCTCTGTCTGCTCCTTCATCACCCGCAGCGCCTGGATCCTCCCTGGCCTCCTGGGCCACCTCCTAGATCCTCAGCCATCGGGTGATGTTCTCCAAGGCTTGCAGGGCACACACCAAGGTGTGTGTGTGGGGGGCTTCACACTCGTCTCTTTTTCCACTGGGGCTGGGCTGGAGACTGGCTGCACCTGAGCCCCCTGCCCCCCGGCCGGCCCTCGCTCCGGCTTGGCAGCTTCAGCTCATCCTGCTGATAGGTGGCAAGGGGAGAGGAGCTGGTGAGAGCCTTGTCCAGGCTCCTCGACCCAACGTTGCTCCATCCACATTCACTGGCCTCCACCTCCTCCTGCCCGCCCCTCCTTCCACCCACCCTCCCCCAAAACTGGAGGCACACGGCACTGCTAACGGCTCCAGAGAGGCACCACCGCTGGAGGGGTTTGTATGTGCTGGATCAGGCTGAGTTTTCCAGAGACTGAAGAGTTTTGTTATACAAGGCTGAGTTTACCCAGCCTCGTGGCCTCTTTCTGATCCAGCAAACGGACAGGACTTCTGGTCCAAGGGGCCCGAGTCTGAGGAAGGGTTGGGATTTTAGCCTGCCTGATGGGGGATTTCCGGTACGTTCAGTGTCCCTGTTTGGGTCACTGGTCAATCACTTGTTGTGTCTATGGGGAGTAGCCACGGCGCAGGTGCTGGACTCATGGCAGACCGGCTGCTGGGGATATCGCAGTGAACTACAGGGGGCTGCACCTGAAAGCTCCGGTCAGAAGGGAGTAGAACACGGGCCCCTGCCCAGAGAGACGTGACAGCTGGAGGCCTGAGACCCAAACAGGCATTTCTACAGCAGGCCACGGACCAGGTCAAAGGTGCAGTTACCCTGAGACTGTGCCAGACACGGCCCAGCCCGTCAGACTTTCTCCTCACCTCCTTTCACCCCAGGGTCTCTCCAGGTGGATTATTCGGCATATCTCCACCTGTTACCAGCTGTACGGGGAGTGACTGCTCCTTTTGCTTTTCAGCTCAGAAATTTCAGTTTAGATTTTTTTTGCCAAAAAGTAAAAATATTCCACAGAAACGATCCCCCAGGTTCTGACCAACTCCATCAAAAACCCTTTTCCCTGCCCAAAGCTTTCAAAAATTCTGGTCTTAAGTTTCCCCCTCTTTAGAGTCTAGAGATAAGATCAAGGTCGGGCCAAGAAGGAAAACTCAAAAGGGGATTTTTATGGACACAGTAGAATTAGTGAAAGTGAAAGTGGATGAGAGTTGCAGCTTGTTCAATAGCCCCACTGTGAGATAACCACCATCAAGATTTATTGACCAGAAACTACCAAATATGGGACCTGCACATTGCTGGGTTTTAATATTTTCCATGTTCTGGTGACAACGTGACTTGAGACACTGAGGCAGTGGGTGGTTCGTTCTGTGATAGCCAGTGAGGTTGCCGGGGCTCTTCCTGTCTGGGACTTCCCACTCAGTGTAATTACCGACAGACCGAACAGCTACAGCAAACCCGGACCAGCCCCAGCCCTTCCGACCTTCACTCAGAGCTGCAGCTGCGGAACAGCTCCCGGCTCTCGGCGCCTACGGGCCTGGGTCTCTGCGGGTAAGTCCTGCTCCAGGCTGTTCCCCATCGCTAGAGGAGATAACGGGCATGAGGCAGCAGCGGTGGCTAGTGACTGGGGCAAGAATGGCAGATCTTGGGTTTCCCTCGGCTTTGACTCTAACTCCCCGGGTGAGTCTGGGCCAGTCGTCCTGGGGCCGGGGGCTGCTGTAAGAAGTTTGCCCTTGTGTCCGATGAGTGAACTTGGGCTGGGGCCAGCACATCCCCCCCTCCCCGCGCTCCAGCCAGCCGGGGGCACCTGGCCACGGCCACAGGTAAGCGGGACTTCCCTACAGCCCTGGCCCTGGGTGCGGGAGGGACACAGGAGGCGAATGGTGGGTGGGGGAGGGAGGGGGGGGGAAGGAGGGACACAGGAAGTGGGTGGGGAAGGGGGGAGGGACACAGGAGGCAGGCAGGGGGTGAGGAGGTGAGCGCTGGGCGCATGGGCAGCAGGTGGAGCCCCAACCACACCCCTTCCACCTGCGCTCCCAGCCCTGGCAGCTGGAGCCCTGAGACCCCCTGTGCCTGGAGCCACGAGCCCCCATGGCCAGAGGAGCCCCGGGCCAGCCGTAGCCCTGCATCCCTTCCCCTCCCCTCCCCAGACCCAAGCCCCCTGTCACAGAGTCCCCGGGCGATGCTCTGGAACTGCTCCCCACCAAGCCAGGCAGGACTCTGGGGAGCCTCCTCTCCCTCGGAGCAGCCTGTCTGCAGGGCAAGAAGCTCCCACGGCTTCACCTCCTGGGTCTCTCCTGGGAGCATTCAGCATCCTCTGCCCCTCCGTGCGCTTCCCCCAGCGAGTCCGCCCAGGCGGGGTCCTGGGGGGCCACAGGGTCCTGCCCCCCCACTGCGCAGTCAGACGTGACTCTCAGCCAGCCAGTGACACAGAGGTTTATTCGATGCCAGGAACAGGGTCTAACACAGAGCTTGTAGGTACCGCGAACCGGACCCCTCGGCCGGGTCCATTCTGGGGGGCAGTGAGCCAGACACCCACGTCTGCACTTCACTCCTCGTCCCCAGCCAGCTCCAGACTGACCCCTCCCAGCCCCTCCTCTCTGCTCAGCCCCTTTCCCAGGCCAGGAGGTCACCTGATCCCTTTGTCTCCAACACCTTCAGCCGGCACCTTTGCAGAGGGGGGGCCCAGGCCATCAGTTGCCAGGAGACAGAGTGTCGGGCATTTAGGTGCACTGGCCCCTTGCTCTGCAGCAATCACACCCCCTGATCCACCACCTGGATACTTAAGAACTGCAGAGGGGACACTGAGGCACCAGCACCGTATTCAGAGAAAACTTTATGAACATTCCCACTTCGTCTGGTTTTCATCCGCATTTGGACTTCTTTTATGTCAAAGCATTTTTAAATTTACTTCAGAATTGTTATGCAGCCAACCACTTTTACTGAAAAAGGAAAAGAAACAATAATAAAAAAGACCAGAAGGTGCAAAGCACCTGATTTGTGTTTCTGCTCTGTTAAGTCTAGTAAAGAATAGAGAGAGCTGTGCATGGTTTTATTATTGAGTCTGCAAAAAAAAAAAAAAACCCCACCCTAAACCTTACATCAATAAATGACAGTGGTTTGGATGTATAGATCTGCATATTGCTTTATTAACTTTAGGAAAAATTAATAATTTTAGGAAAAAGTGTCAGTGCAGCCACCAGCAAGAGTTGGTGGCTGCACTCTGAGGCCACCAAACAATTTGTTGCGAGAGCCCCTGGCCTAAGTTCCTGTTCACAGATCTTGGTGCAAAATTTGTCCCCTGATAGGTACAAATCTGCCCCCTGCCACAGAGCTGTAAATCCCCTCCAAGGCCAAGGGCCCCTTTATCAACAGGCTCATTCTCTGCTACTCCCCAGTCATCCTCCGTCATTGCTGCACAGGGCAACTCTCCACCCCTCACCTCTCCCTGCAACGGGACCCAGCCAGCTACTGCTGTCAGCAAATCGTTGTGTAACCCGCTGGCAAATAGTGTGTGTGTGTGTGTGTGTGTGTGTGTGCCCAGCACTGCCCCCTGCAGGCATTGGGGCTGTGTGTGTGTGTGTGTGTGTGCATTTGCACAGCGCTGCCTGATGGGAATTGGTGCTTCTCCCGTCTGCAAGGTCCCTCCCAATGGAGCTACTGCAGGACCCAGGTTCCCCAGGGCAGGGCTCTTCCAGCCCTGGAATCAGATGAACACACACACACACCCCCCAAGTCTGAGAGGACCGGGTTAATCAGCACTCCCAAGCTGTCACCCTCATAGGACCTTGGACTCAGCAGGCTGGGCCGAGCAGCACCTCCAAGCTGTCACCCTCACATGCCATGGGCACCGCACCAGAACAGAGCACCTCTGAGCAGGCTGGATCGAGCAGCACTCTCAGTCTGCCACCCTTGTATGTCCCAGGTTCACACGTCCCTGTCCCCACTTTCATGTTACAATTGTTCTGGTCATAACCCACTGGCTGAGCAAACCCCACCGGATTTGGGGGCACTGCAGGGATCTTTAGCTTAGCTACGAGCAGCGCTGCTGCAGAGCGAATGGGGAAGCCAAAAAAACACCCACGAGGGGGAGACAGACGCAACCAGCTTAACCATGAACATTATTTATGGCCAGGTAAGAACCATTCAAGGGGAGCCAAACAGAACAGTGATAATATTAAATCGACCTTAAGATTGATGATAAAAGTCAGGTTTAGAAAATGATCCCACAAGTCACTTGGGCTGGGGCCAGCACCTCCCCCCTCCCCACGCTCCAGCCTGCCGGGGGCACCTGGCCACGGCCACAGGTCAGCGGGACTTCCCTGCAGCCCCGGCCCTGGGTGCGAGGAGGGACACAGGAGGCGAGCGGCGTGTGGGGAAGAGAGGCAGGTGGGGGAGGGACATAGGAGGTGGGTGGGGGGTGGGGAAGGGAGGGGGGACACAGAAGCTGAGCCCCGGGCCGGGGCCCGAGGAGGTGAGTGGCAGGTGCATAGGCAGTGGGTGGAGCCAGTCTTTTGGGTTTCATCAGTATTTGGGCTTCTATTATGTCAAAGCATTTTTAAATTGACTTCAGAATTGTTATGCAGCCAACCACTTTTACCGGAAAAGCAAAAGAAACAATAATAAAAAAGACCAGAAGGTGCAAAGCACCTGATTTGTGTTTCTGCTCTGTTAGGTCCAGTAAAGAATAGAGAGAGCTGTGCATGGTTTTATTATTGAGTCTGCAAAACCCCCTAAACCTTACATCAATAAATGACGATGGTTTGGATGTATAGATCTGCACTGTACTGAGACCAACAGCGCGAGTCCCCACTGGGAGCTGTGGGAAATGATCTCAGTGAGGAAGGGAAAACAGTGACTCTAATGGGGATGTGAGGGGACAAAGGCAATTGTCGTACACGGGGTGAAGGATGGAAGCCAGACGCTGCCGTATAAATCCGACGGGGGATTCTGGAAAGGTCCTACATTAAAATACATTTGACTCCTAAATGAAGTAACAGATTCAACTGAACAGGGGCGGCTCCAGACATTTCACCGCCCCAAGCACGGCGGCACGTCACGGGGGACGCTCTGCTGGTCGCTGGTCCCGCAGCTCTGGTGGACCTGCCACAGGCACGCTTGCAGACGCTCCACCGAAGCCACCTGCTGCCCTCCTGGGATGAGCAGAGCGCCCCCCGCGGCAGCCGCCCCCAGCATGCGCTTGTTGTGCTTGGGTCTGGAGCCGCCCCTGCAACTGAAACCCCCTGGACAGACCAGCCTCCCCTGCAGTGACGTGCTGTGACCGAGGGGAACATGCGCTGGGGTCTCCAGCCAAACAAAGACGTTTCCCGGCCTGCCCTGAACAGTGACGCGAATGCCCTGGCCGAGGGGCTGGATCAGCCCCGGAGCGGGAGGGGGGCAGTTAGACGCCCCTGTGGTTCTCACTCAGTCTCCTCTTTCCCCCCAGCACCATGCGGCGCTTTCCATGGGGGTGCTGGGCCGCGCTGCTGATCCCCGCGATCCAGGCCTCCCTGGCCAGTGCCCAAGGCGCTGAGAGAGGAGGGGTAAGTGCCCAATACCCCCCTGCTCCCTCCCCACCTCCAGCTGCTCCCTTTCCTCTCCCTCCCCCACTGCTCCCCCTGCCCCCCATCCCTGCTCCTGCCCCATCCCTCCTGTCCTCCATCCCCACCCCCAGCTCCTACCCCTCTGCTCCCCTCTGCCCCCCATCCCTGCCCCATCCCTCCTGTCCTCCATCCCCACCCCCAGCTCCTACCCCTCTGCTCCCCTCTGCCCCCCATCCCTGCCCC
>ML128621.1:72705-104185 GCA_003846335.1 Cuora mccordi
TGGCCAATGAATTTCATTAGAATATACAATTTTGTTTGTATCTGGATAAATTACAGAAGTAATGGCCAGGGTTGAGGGGCTAGTGGGGGTAACCTTTGTGGTAGCAAGGCGCTTTTGGTATTCATCATCTGAAAGCCAATTAGGGAGGGCAGTACATCCCCAGGGTACTTGTCCATAAGCACAAAGCCCTGCCCCTGGAAGAAATCCAAGCCACCATTCAACCCCACATTCCCAAGCACGCTCCCCACAGTTCCCTCCTTCCCAATGAACGATGCTTCGTTTCTTCCACCAGGGCCAGTTCTTAATGTCTCTTTTAGTCAGGAATCCCTGGACTCTGGAGGTTTCTGCAGAACGAATGTTTCTTCTTTTCTTCTCCAAAATCAATTGTGGTTTAGCACGATAAAGGGGAGAGGTCACCAGTACGTCACCCTTTAATGTTGGAATTCCTTTAGAAAAATCCAAAGGCACAGTAGGTCTGTCAGTGGACAAGGGAGAGGTTGCCAGTACGTCACCTTGTCCTCTTCTTCCGCTGTCCAGCAGGTACAGCAGGGCTAGAAGAAGGAGCACGCTGATCATCAGTAGGAGTGTCCTCCCGAGGTGGAGGGGTCTTTTTGCAGTGCGATGCATGGGTCCAGGCAGGTAGTCCTTGACACTTCACAGCAGTGTTGGTGGTTAACAGGACTTGGAAAGGGCCTTTCCAGCGTGGAGCCAGGGCAGTCTTTCGTTGATGGATCTTTATGTAGACCCAGTCTCCTGGTTCCAACGAGTGGCAAGGTTGCACAGGATCCTTCGGTAGTGCTTCCTTCACCTGTGTATAAAAAGACTTAACACATTTCATTAGTGCCTGACAATACTTAAGCATTATGTCATCCATCAAATGAATGTCCATCTGAGCTAGGGTTAGTGGGGGTGCAGTTGGTAGTCGCATTGGGCGTCCTGTCAAAATTTCATGAGGGCTGAGTCCAGTCTTTCGATTGGGAATGGCTCTCATACTCACCAGTGCCAAAGGAAGGGCATCTGGCCACTTTAAGTTTGTCTTAGCACAAATCTTGGCCAGTTTATTTTTTAAAATCCCGTTCTGGCGTTCCACTGTCCCAGCAGACTGTGGGTGGTGAGGGCAGTGAAGGGTGTGTTGGATCTGCAAAGCTGCACATAACTCCTTTACAATCTGTCCAGTAAAGTGAATTCCACGATCACTGTTGATACTCACAGGGATGCCAAAACGTGGTACAAAATCTTTAAGCAGAAGGTAATAAAGGTAATAATTGGAGATATACCAATCTCCTAGAACTGGAAGGGACCTTGAAAGGTCATCGAGTCCAGCCCCTGCCTTCACTAGCAGGACCAATTTTTGCCCCAGCCCTAAGTGGCCTCCTCAAGGATTGAACTCACAACCCTGGGTTTAGCAGGCCAATGCTCAAACCACTGAGCTATCCCTCCCACCCCAGTTTCACAACAGTCCTGGCATCTGCTTTCCTGCATGGAAAAGCTTCAACCCAATTGGTAAATACATCAACTAAAACTAATACATATTCATAACCACAACATTTAGACATTTGAATAAAATCAATCTGAATATTTACAAAAGGTCCCCAAGGAGGAGGGTGGGCTGCCCGCTTAGCTTTAACAGCTTTACCAACGTTGTGTTGTTGACAAATCACACAGTGTTGACAGTAGGAATGTGCTACAGAAGGGAAACTTGGTGCACACCAATCTCGGTTAACTGCAGCAACCATCCCCCCTTTCCTCACGTGTGCCATTCCATGGTATATGCGAGCAAGATAGGGCAGTAACATCTTCGGTGCCACCAGGCGACCATCAGGGGCACGCCAAAGATGATCCGTATGTAAAATGCATCCAGCAGCACTCCAAGAGTGTTTCTCGGTTCTCGATGCTGCCTCCTGGATCTTAGCCAGATCCTCAAGGGAGGCTAGTGAAGGCTGCTCTATCAGGACACAAGTATGTTCAGCCTGAGGTACGGAAAGGGCCGCTGCTTTGGCTGCAGAGTCTGCCAAAGCATTTCCACAGGTAACTTCATCATGAGGGGTCTTGTGAGCAGTACATTTAACAACAGCAATAGCTTTAGGCAACAAAAGAGCATCCAAAAGAGCAGATACATAAAAACCATTCTTAATAGGAGAACCAGTGGTTGTAAGGAAACCTCTATATTTCCAAAGCAACCCATAATCATGTACCACTCCAAAAGCATAACGAGAATCTGTATAGATAGTAACTGTTTGATCTTTAGCTAGAATGCAAGCTCGAGTTAAAGTCACAAGTTCAGCTACTTGAGAGGAAAACACGGAAGAAAGGAAAGCACTTTCAATAACAGCACAGGCAGTACATACAGCATAACCAGCAACCAATTTACCCTTAGAATCTCGTAAGCACGAGCCATCCACAAAATAAAGGAGATCAGGATTTTGCAAAGGCACATCTAGTAAATCATCTCTAGGATGAGTAAGGACACATGTTACAAACACACAATCATGTGGTTCTCCGTCTTCTGGCCCAGGCAACAAAGAGGCTGGATTAAGAACAGGGCAACGAGCCAAAGTAATATGAGATGAAGATAGCAAAACGAGCTCATATTTTGTAAGACGAGAAGTGGATAAATGCTGTGTCTTAGATTTTAACAAAAGTGCAGCCACAGCATGAGGAACAGCAACAATCAAAGGAGATCCTAAAACAATAGATTCAGATACCTGAACAGAAAGGGCTGCTGCTGCCACAGCCCGTAAACAAGGAGGAAATCCAACTGCCACAGCATCTAGGGCAGTACTGTAATAAGCAATGGGACGGTGTTTGTCTCCATGCTTTTGCATTACTACAGCCAAAGCAAACCCATTACGCTCATGACAGAAAAGAGTAAATGGTTTAGTATAGTCAGGAAGCCCCAGAGCCGGTGCACTGGATAGTCCCTGTTTAATAGCAACAAAAGCTCTCTCAGCCTCTGGGGGCCAAGGAAGTGGCTCAGGGGTACCTGACTTAGTCAGATCCTGTAAGGGTTTAATCACTGTTGCATAACCTAAAATCCACTGTCTGCAGTACCCAGTCATGCCCAGAAAAGTACGCATTTGAGAAATAGTACCAGGCCTAGGCATATGTAAAATAGCTGAAATATGAGAATTTGATAAATGACGCGTGCCATGGGAAATATCATGACCAAGATAATGAACCTTGGGTTGACACAGTTGGAGTTTTTCTTGGGATGCTTTGTGACCTTTGGCAGCTAAAGCAGTTAAAAGTGTCAAAGTATCAGTTTTACAAGATTCAAAAGAGAAAGATGCCAGCAAAAGGTCATCCACATACTGTATAAGCACTGATTTACCGGGGAAAACCACATAATCCAGATCCTTCTTTAGGATCTGGGAAAACAGGGATGGAGACTCAGTATACCCTTGGGGTAATCTGGTCCAGGTATACTGACATCCTTTGTAAGTGAAGGCAAACAAATACTGACTATCTGGGTGAATGGGAATAGAAAAAAAAGCTGAACACAAATCCACAACAGTAAAATAAGTGGCTGACGGTGGAATACAAGAAAGAATTGTAGCTGGATTAGGAACCACAGGAAAAGAAGGTAAAACAACAGCATTAATCGTGCGGAGGTCTTGAACAAATCGATAGGTGTTCCTGCCTGGCTTCTTTACAGGAAAGATAGGAGTATTACAAGAACTAATCGTGGGAACAATAATACCCTGTTGTAATAAAGACTTTATGACTGGAGCTATTCCTTCCTCTGCTTCAGGACGCAGTGGGTATTGTGGAATCCTTGGCAAAATTTTAGCAGGGTCAATAAGAATTTTAACCAGCTCCGCCGTCCTAATCTGTCCCACTTCATTTGCATGACGAGACCAGAGATGGGGGGGCACTTGTGATAACAAATGCACAAGGTCAGGGCTGAGAGGTATCTGTGATGTAGCTGGCTCTGCTATATGGAGTGTGGCCAACACCAGGTTAGTTTCTCATCAGGAGCTTGTAAGAATGCGCCATCTGGTGTACAATAAATGGTACAACCTAATTTACACAACAGATCCCGTCCCAGCAAATTCACGGGAGAGGAGGGGCTGAGCAAAAACGCATGTTCGTCAGCGAGGGGTTCCAGCAAAACAGCAAGAGGTTTCGTGACAGGATGCGAAACAGGACAGTTTGAAATGCCTACAGCATTAACAGACAACGCTGATAAAGGAACAGAGGGAAACTCTGAGGATCTTAGAGCAGATTTGCTTGCTCCGGTGTCCACAAGACAAGTAACAGATTTTCCTGCAATATTACAATTAACATATGGGCCGTCCTGATTAATAGGAATTAAAGGATTCATGATGCAGTTAAGTTCCCTCAGGCTGTCCTAGTAAGGGGTATTCTGTGGGGAAAAAACAGGCGCTTCAGGATTTGGGAACAGAGGAGGGTTTTGAGATAGTCGGTTTGGACACTCATTTCTCCAGTGTCCCTCCTGACCACAAAAGTGGCATGCAGTGCTCCCAGTCGGGGCAGGATTCTGGGCAGGATACGAGGGACCCCTTCCCATACCTCGCCCACGACCTCGTCCTCGTCCTCTTCTCATTCCCCCCACGACCCCTGTTCTGATAAGTTTGTAATTGTAAAGCCATAAGTTTTGTTTCAGTATTTTCTTTCTTCTGCTCTATGCAAGCTGTACAATGATTGGCAACTGTCACCAATTCTGAAAGGGGTTTAGTTTGCCAGCCAATACAAATAGTTCTTAATGGTTGCTGAACTTTTGGTAAGAGTCCCTGAACAAAAGCAGCTCCTACCGCTTCTCTGGCATTTTCAGCTGGATTAGCAATTCCCGAATGCTGTTCAAAGACCTTTGTCAGTCTATCTAGATAATCAGCAGGGGACTCTCCTTTGTTCTGTTTACAGTTAGCAATTTTTGTCCAATCTGTTTTCTTAGGACAAACCTCTGTAATAGAGGTTAAGAGACGGTTCCTAGCCTCTCTCAATGCAAGCTCAATTCCAGGGTCGGCATCAGGCCAATCTGCCTGTCTAATAAACCGTTGTTGAACTTCAGCTGGCAGAACCGCTCGCAAGAGTTGATTAATATCTGCCCAAAATGGATTACAGCACTGAATCACTGTCTGGAGCTCTTCTCTAAACTTTACTGGCTCCTCCCTGATTTTAGGAAATTCTTTCACCAAGTTTCTAAGATCTCCAGGTGTCCAAGGGGCATGTACCTAACTAACCCCCCTACGGCTCCAGGCAAGTCTCTCAAAGGAGTCTGGAGTGTCTGTGCCATGCTTCTAAGAAAGTAGCCGGCATTGTTATCAGAAGAACCAGGGTTGATTGGGCTACTGGGAAGATCAGAATCACTCAGTAGTGAAGAAGATAATTCTTCCGAAGAAGGAGAATGAACAATTTGTGCAGTTGATACTTGCGGTGGCAATATTACCACTGCCTGCATAGCCTGAGTGGGGGGGGGGCAGTGGGAGGAACTGGCTGCGGCTGTGGAATGCTGCTAAAAAAATCCACTATGTCCTCAGCAGTCTCCTCCTCACTGTCAGGCTTAACTAATTGGGGATAAAGAGAAGCAGAGGGCTGCACTGGAGCAGGAAGACATTTGGATGTCTTACATTTAAGTTTTAAATCCTGTACTTCAGTTTTTAATTTTTCCTGGGAGTCCTTCAGACTCCGCACCCGAGACTCTTTGTTGCTTCCTCCCACCAAGACATAAACTGCTCGCACTGCGCATCAGAGGCTTGTGAAGTAAGGGTTCCTCTGAGGTATGTAAGTTTATCTAACTCAAAGGTACCTTCTAACGGGCATTGTTTAAATGAATTTTCACGCGTGTACAGATTCCAATCATGTAAATACCTGCAGGTTTTAGGACCATAATGTACGTACATGTAATATGTTGGGGTACCCTTAGGGGGTAAGGTGGAAAGTTTAGACTGTCCCTCCCCCATTTTCCAATCACACAAACTGGGGGGGGGTGCCCTGTCCGCGCTGGCGGATCATAAACTAAGGATCTCTCCCTACAGGGCACTCACACAGGAGAGACTAACGAGGGTGACCACGACTCTCCTACACCTCCCTTCAGCAAAGAGCGTCGGCTAGTCTCTGGGAGACGGCGCCGCTTACTCTGATTGCATCCAGTGAGATGATCAGACTGTCAGTAGCCCACACGGAAAGGAAGGGGGGGAGGGAAGATGGGTTCACACGCTCCTAGACCCAGGAAGCTTCCTCGCCGGACGATGCCAGGCCGAGTCAGCCCACCGTGGGTCGGATCTCCTAAAGATCCACTAGTTACCAGGCTTGCGTTAGAATAGTCCTGGTCACGAGCTTTCGCTTCACAGGGTACTCTGGGCGTCTTCCGATAACGATCACTCACACTGGTGTACACACACACACACCAAGGCCTTTATTTCCTATTACCATGATGCATCTTTACCTTACGTCCGGACCCAATACCATGAGGCGGTATGACAACCCCTCTTGAGGTGGTAAAAACCGCTCAGCACCGGTGCATTCTAATGCATTTACCTATGCATTACCTTGTTGGCCAACTCAGCAGTTCCCAATACTGCTATAAACTAACCTTGTTGGGGCCTTTCCCCAATACCACTCTGCATCTGATCTTGCTGCGCAGTCAATAAGTTCAGATGGCGTGAGCCCAACAGAGACAGACGTCCCCGCGGACAGTCCTCCTCCGATACCCCAATAGAGATTTCAAAAGGTCTCTTACCTCTATTGTGGCGCCATGGGGTTTGAAGGGGAATGATCCGTAGTAGCCGTCTGTGGGTCCGTGGGCGTTGCCATCCCGGACGAGCCCCCAAATTGTCGGAGAAAAACTCAGTTCTCGCTTTTTCTTTGGGTGCAGCAAAATCAAATACTTTATTCTTTCTCTAGTAATTACAATAGAGGGAGGGAGTGCCCTAGGACACAGGGTTGCCCCAGTCCCAGACAGGTCTCTCTCAATTAGTAAACAATTACAGCAGCCTTTATACTTTTGTTACAGACAATAACTAGCAATAATACAGACAATAAAGAGCAACAACTGCATTTTGTTTATACATAAGCCATTCTGCTATCTTGTTTTCTCACTCCTAGAAGACACCAGGCTGCATATTTGGTTATCAGTTACAAGGTCGTAATAACTTTTTACACAGTTCTTTCCCTCTGCCTCACACTATCCTTGCTTCTAGAAGTCTCACGTCATTAGGGTTACAGCTGGGCTAACTCTTGCTAACTGACTGACATGCATTAAAATTCCCTTCAAATCCTTGTTAATTCTTTCTCTGCTTCCACAAGAGCCATTCTTTTTAGGTGACAGATCTAAGGAACTGTCCCAGATTGAGGTGTCATTAGAGGAGGTTTTGGAACAAATTGATAAACTAAACAGTAATAAGTCACCAAGACCAGATGGTATCATCCGAGAGTTCTGAAGGAACTCAAATGTGAAATTGTAGAACTATTAACGGTGGTAGTGACCAGGGTCTGAGGGTGCTCAATTAGGGCAAAATGCAAAGAATGGGGCAGACAATCCCCCAAACTGGAAGTTATTCTAATACTTACACTCACCAAGCCATCAACAAAACAGCTTCTACAGTACCTTACTGGTTACCCAGAAGCCAAAGACATAGTTCCCTTAAAGCAACCCAGCCTTGAGTTCCCACCCAGACACCCAAGTGAAATATGATGAGCATTACTGAAAATCTTGTTTATCATAGAAAAAGTTCTACCAATCCCAAAGGATCAGACACATCATCCACCAGGTTAATGAGTATTCCAGATCTTACCGAAACACATGCTTATAGTCAATTCTTGTTAACTAAACTAAAATTATTAAAAAAGAAAAGAGAGAGAGAGAGAGGGTGTACTGGTTAACAGATCATTATACATACAGACAAAAATAGAGTACTTAGGTCAGTTTCATAGTAGAGACAGTGAGCTTTAGAATTGCAAAGAGTTCTTTCAGAATCCGTGTGATGGAGCAGGGAGTGGGGCGGATTGACCAGGAAATGTTGTATGGGAGTTTTACTGGGACTGTCTGCATTGGTGCTGGGATATCAGGGTGTGACTTCACTTGAGGGATGATACCTGAGCCTGTAACCTAAACCCAGGAGGGGGCTGGGGCCAGGTGACACCTTCTGCCCGGGAAACTGGACAGAGGCTGGAGGAGGAGCCGGGGGGAGGCTGGGTGAGATGGCTGGGGGGGTTTCAGTTTAGGGCTGATTGGGGAAATGGAGGGAGCCCCAGGACTGGGGTCTAAGCTCCCTGCCCCCCAGAATGGACCTGGCTGAGGGGTCCCATTCTCTGTACCTACAAGCTCTGTTTGAGACTCTGTTCCTGTCGTCTAATAAAACCTTCTGTGTCACTGGCTGGCTGAGAGTCCCGGGGAATCACAGGAAGTGGGGGGTGCAGGGCCCTGGCTCCTCCACACTCCGTGACAATCAGTTCATCAGGGTATAGTCCAATGTCCAAATATCCACTATCAGGGCGGCCCAGATGGGACTGAGGATCTCAGGCTTGTAATTCAAATTTCCCCTGGCAAAGCTTAAGCAGCTCTGAAATACAGGATCAGGTCCCCAGAGTTTTTTATAGATCACTGGCCTCTTGACAGCAGTTATTCCTTGGGTGAAGAATAGTGGCTTTGAAGCAGAATTACCTGTTTCCTGTATACACAGGTAACTAGCTGCATTTATCAGCATAAGGTAATTATCCATTAAGCGGTTCATAGGCAGTTTACTATAGACTTCAAAGCAACACATAGACAATGACATTATTACACCCAAGTTTCATCTCAATGTTAATATTCCCTTTTGATCTTTGAATCACTAGGCATAGAAACAGACAGGAACCATCTGGTTACATGGCTAACATCTAACAAGAGAGAAGTAAACACATACAATTAGTATTAACTCTAAATTCTCCAACACAAGTTTACATTTCATAGCTGTAATCTATCTAACAGGAAGTGGTCCTAATTACCATTTACATACTTTTTTAACATGTCCCTAAAGGTTGAATTTGGGTTAATTAGCCTGCAAGTTGCTTAACCCTTTCCGGCCCTGTGTCAAATGACTGGAGGAGAGCTAATGTGATGCTGATTTTTTTTAAAAGGCTCCAGGAGAGATCCTGGCAATTACAGGCCAGTAAGACTAACTTCAGTACCAGGCAAACTGATTGAAACTGTAGTAGTAAAGAACAGAATTATCAGACATAAACCATGAACAGGATTTGTTGGAGAACAGTCAATATGGCTTTTGTAAGGGAAAATCATGCCTCACCAATCTGTTAGAATTCTTTGAGGGGGTCAACAAACAAGTGGACAAGGGGGATCCAGTGGATATAGTGGACTTGGACTTTCAGAAAGCCTTAGACAAGGTCCCTCACCAACGGCTTTTACACAAAATAAGTTGTCATGGGAGAAGAGGGAAGGTTCACAGAGGGGTCTCCCAAAACGGGATGACCCCGGGCAACAAAATGCAGTTGCATTCAGCATTGATCAACGCAAAGCAATGCACATTGGAAAGCATGAGCCCAACTCTACATATACAATGATGGGTCTAAATGAGCTGTTCCCACTCAAGAAAGATCTCGGAGTCACTGTGGGTAGTTCTCTGAAAACATCCACTCACCGTGCAGCGGCCATCAAAAAAGCCAACTGCATGTTGGGGATCATTAAGAAAGGGTTAGAGAATAAGACAGAAAATGTCATATAGCCTCTGTATAAATCCATGGTACGCCCACACCTTGAACACTGTGTGCAGACATGGTCGCCCCATCTCAAAAAAGACACATTGGAATTGGAAAAGGTTCAGAAAAGAGCAACAAAAATGATGAGGGGTCTGGAACGGCTTCCGTATGAGAGAGATTAATAAGACTGGGACTTTTCAGCTTGGAAAAGAGGCAACTAAAGGGGGATGTGATTGAGGTCTATAAAATCATGACGGTTGTGGAGAAAGTAGCTAAGGACGTGTTGTTTACTCCTTCTCATAACGCAAGAGCTAGGGGGCCACCCGATGAAATTAACAGGCAGCAGGTTTGAAACAAACCAAAGGAAGTATTTCTTCACACAATGCACGGTTAACCTGTGGAACTCCTTGCCAGGGGATGTTGTGAAGGCCAAGACCATAACAGGGTTAAAAAAATAGATAAGTTCATGGAGGACAGGTCCATCAATGGCTATTAGCCCGGCTGGGCAGGGATGGGGTCCCCGGCCTCTGTTTGCCAGAAGCTGGGAATGGGCGACAGGGGATGAATCACTGGACGATTCCCTGTTCTGTTCATTCCCTCTGGGGCACTTGGCACTGGCCACGGTTGGCAGACAGACACTGGGCTAGATGAACCTTTGGGCTGACCCAGTGTGGCCGCTCTTATATAATGAACTCAATCCACTCCTGATTTATAATGGGAGGGGATACCAGGCTATAAGGGGAGGGGTTTCCCCTTCTGACTCCACAACTTAATTATCTGGCCATTCACCAGGACACGTCGCCTATCGACATGAACAGGACGGATCCTGGTTGATTCAGACCATAGCGAAGGTCTTCGAGGAGTCTCAAGGCTTTCATGTGCTGGAGTTGCTTACCGAGGTAAGGGACGCAGGAGACATGTTCTCCTATCTCTGCATCTGGTGACTCCTTCCTACATCTCTGCGTGTATCGCCAGGTGTCTTAGCCAAGGCTGTGATCTGTAGTGATCACAGATCCCAATGTCCACAGGGAGAGAGCTGCCTCCCCGTAATACACACAGCTCAGATGCCGGACCTGGGTCTGGGGAGCTCAGTGGAAGTTGCCCTGGACTCTGATCACTGAGTAGAAAAGACGCCCCCATCGCTGTAATGCACCTTCTCTCTCTCAGCCCAGTAGATTGTTCTGTAAGTTGAACAGTGTAACTATCTTCCCATGATGTTGCTGCACAGAGCACACAGGATGTGGACACTTGATTCATTTCCGTGTGGACTGACATGGCCTCTCTGTATCAGTGCTTCTATAGTGTGATACCAACTTTTCCCAACCTAATGCTAAAAGTTTCCCAAATCTGGTGAAAAATTCCCAGATAAAGTTTTTTATTTCAAAATCTCAAAGGAACATAATATGTGTGCTTTTAATAACTACATAATATATATTATATCCAAATTACTCTTATTCGTTCGAGATATTTCACATTTATTATACTTTTTATATGTATAGACATGTTTTTCAATTTTAAACTTATGTTACTTATACAGTAAATAAAATATTTAACACATGAGGAGTAAGATTGAAATGATAGAAAACAATGTATTTTACACACATTTCACTAAAGTGTTACAATACAAAGTATTAATAAGTACAGCATGTGCCCTGCAGTGTACTGTACATCAAAGTTACTTTGAAAAAATAAAAAGTAAACATATGATTATAAAATAAGATACAAAAGCAAACAGAAAGAACAAATAACACTCTTTATAGAATTGTCATTATTATTATAATCTCTGAGTTTTATCCATTTTCTGACTCATGGTCTGAGTCGTCACTAGGAACCATCGTTAATATTTTTACTAGTTTTATCGCTGTCATTTTTACTGTACATATTTTTACAATGTAAATACAAGTGCTTAATAGTAATTACAGAATTAGAACATTTCCCTTGCTTTGCTTTCAAAACTGCCCTTATAACTACACTAGAATTGAGTGTTTTGGTTGTCATACACTTTCTTTTTTTGGTTTTTATGTCAGTTACCATGGAAAAAATTCTTTCACTTGCTTCATTTGAATGCGGTGATGTAAAAACCTTTTTAGCCAGTCAGATATATTTGCAAACATGAATTGACCTGAATAATCTATATTCATTAACTTTCAATTTTTCTACAAGTTCCTCAGTCTCAATTTGCACCAAAACATTGCTAATTATAGCAGTACATTTATCTTTCTTTAATGTTACAGCCTCAGCAATTTTGGAATCAGGGAAACATTTTTCAGCTAGTCCTGTGGCACTTTATAGAATATAGACTAACAGACGTATTGGAAAACTCATGCTCCAAAACGTCTGTTAGTCTATAAGGTGCCACAGGAGTCTTTGCTGCTTTTGCAGATCCAGACTAACACGGCTACCCCTCTGATATTATTTAACTACTTCAGTCAAGAGTTCGACAGATTGAATATTGACATTGTGTTCAGCAAAGGAACAGGCCATTCTAATCTCTGCATTTTTAACTTGCTCTTCACATTTTTGTGCTTTTTTAATTTCACAATCTTGTTTATTAAACATATAATCAGTTTTCTTTGTATTAGATACTGTCGCAACCTTTTGTTTATGTTTTTTACCATTAAGGTGCTTATCTAACTCACTAGTACCTGCCTGGATTTTTACATCACAACATCACACCTCTCCGAGTTATTAACGATAGTTAAACCAGTGCAGCCCCCTGGTGGGAAGCTCTCATTCTGGTTTAATCGACTTAGGATGAACGGAAATAAGGAGCGTCCACACAGGGTCTCCACTGGTTTAACTGAACCAATACACGTTTGTGTGTGGACAAGGCTGGAGATGCTGAAATCAGACAGTGGAGTCTGACGCTTCATTCAATAACTGATCATTCTTGAAACTGCTGTCGTGACATTAAGACACCTGTTCCCAATGACTGTTGATGTTCACTCTCACTCAGGTCATTCAAAGGGTTTCAGAAACAGATTTTACGGAGAAAGAAAACTCACCATGGAACTATAAAATGAGCCCGGTTTTCCAGAGCTCGCTGAGGAAGCTGCTCTTTCTGCAGGTGAGGAAGCCGGTCGTTTCCACCCCTCACTCTCCCTTCGCTTTGTGCTGCTCGGCCAGACACGGAATGAGGTGTCTCCAGCGAGCGCAGGGCCAGAGGTAGAATCGACAGCAGCTCCTGCATTCAGGGGGACGATGCTGAGAACAGAGGATCTGACGTCCTGACCTGCATTGGGCGTCTGGGTGAAGAACAAGCACCACGTCAAATAGGGAGTCTAGTCTTTAAAAAAAACGGGATAAATTGATGCTTGGTGAGAGCAGATGATGTGTAAACTTCCCAAACCCGCCTCATC
Organism: Cuora mccordi; assembly: GCA_003846335.1. Lineage (NCBI taxonomy): Eukaryota > Metazoa > Chordata > Testudines > Geoemydidae > Cuora > Cuora mccordi. The sequence continues at coordinate 85,722 of ML128621.1, forward strand.
TAAACTCTGCCGGTGCCCCTCACTCCCGACCCGCAGCCCCTGCCAGCCCAGCCCTGGGCTCCACCCCAGCTCTGCCGGTGCCCCTCACTCCTGACCCGCAGCCCCTGCCAGCCCACCCCTGCCCCCCCCCCCCGCTCTGCCGGTGCTCCTCACTCCCAACCCGCAGCCCCTGCTAGCCCAGCCCTGGGCTTCCCACCCAGCCCTGCCCCCGCCAGCCCTGCCGGTGCCCCTCACTTCCAACCCTCATCCCCTGCTAGCCCAGCCCTGCCCCCGCCAGCTCTGCTGGTGCCCCTCACTCCCGACCCGCAGCCCCTGCCAGCCCAGCCCTGCTTCCCCCGCAGCTCTGCTGGTGCCCCTCACTCCCGACCCGCAGCCCCTGCCAGCCTAGCCCTGAGCTCATGCATGCATAAGAAGGTAGCTTAGCAATTTTCTGCCTTCTTATCCAATCAAACCTCTTCTGGCTCACATTAGTGCCCCTCCTTTTTTATTAATCAGAGGAAGGTTTTTGGCTGGAGCACGGTCTAGGAGTGGCTATTTATATGAATCTATGTCCTCAGCCCCATTTCCATGTTCCTCATTAGCACCTGCAAACTCCAGGGACTTTCCAGCTGGTGTAATGAGGACTCTCTGTGTGACAAACAAGAGGAAGTTTATTGGACAGCTCAGACTTTGGAGTCTTGTTGCCCGGCCCAGGAATGTGCAGTGTGATAGTGGGATGGGGTGGGGTGGGCAGAGAGATGCAGAAATATTCATGAAAGAAGCAGAAATTATCTTTAAAGAGTTTGGTGTCAGAGCTGGGCCAGCTAAATTCTCTCCCCACCTTCCCCTTGCTTTGTTCAGGGTTCAAAGTATGGACGGCGCTTCCTTCCTCCTCGACCTTCCTCACGTCTTTGCCACTCAGTAGTTACTGATGCCTCTGGAATTATGGTGCGGAGACCTGATATTCATAAGATCCTTAGAGTTTCAGAGAAGGACATTTCTGAAGTTATGGAAAAGCTAAAGCTGGAAAACAAAACTGAAGTTCGAAGTTTCCCAGAGCAGCGTATTGGTGTAAGTTCTGTATCAATCAGTAGTACAGTGGGATGGCAGCACAGCTGTAGTTAAGACTGAGAGTCATTTACTATTCAAAAGTGACTCTGCTACGTACAGCGCTTTAAAACCCACACGCTGACTCAGATTGTCTTTGAAATTTGCTGTGCCTGCGGAGGGCGCGGGGTGGGGTTAGAGGTCTGGATCTGGGGTCCAATGGTACTTTAGCATTATTGTCAAGTGAAATAGCATTACTTAACTAGCGTGAAGATGAAAGACTCCAGTAAGCAGTTCAGGCAGCGTAGTCCTCAGTCATGCTCCTCGCCTGTTTCCTGGACAATGGGACTGAATGTGATCACAGGAAAGCCGTTCTGGGTCATTTGGTCCAGGAGACACTTAGCCCCACCCCCAACATGACCCACTCATAACATTTCCAGATTCTAATCATTCCCTTGGTGCAGAGCTATGGAAAATCTAGGGCTCTGACCCTCATGAAACTTATAGTTGGCCCTGAGATCAGCTACTGAACGGTGCCAAGGATCAATTTAGAAATACTTCCAAAGTCATTACACTTCCAAAACTTTAGCACCTCGCTTACAGATAGGACAACCTCTCTGCGAGCTATTGCTTCCTCCGAAGCTCCTTTGTGAGCAATACACAGCGAGCGGTGCACTGAGGGTACGTCTACACTGCAATAACAGACCCACAGCAGCGAGACTTGGAGCCTGGGTCAGTTCATTTGGGTTCATGGGGCTTGGACTGAGGGGCTAAAGATAATGATGAAGATGTTTGGGCTCAGGCTGGAGTCTGGGCTCTGAAACCCAGTGAGGAGGGAGGGTCTTGGAGCCCATGCTCCAGCCCGAGCCTGAACATCTATATGGCTACATTTTGCCCCGTAACCTGAGCGCTGCGAGCCTGAATCAGTTGACCTGGGCTTGGAAACTTGGTATGGTGGGTTTTGTATAGTGGTGTAGCTGTACCCTCAGTGGTTACAGGAACATAACCTGTCCCTCGCACTTAAGGGCAGTTGTTGCTGTGTGCGTTAGTGCTCTCAGCCTGCCTTTTGGCTGACAGAGGGATTCCTTTTAGCAAATTCAGTGTCCCACAAATGCACCCTGGGTCGTCTGCCCATGGTCTGCCCAGGGACAGTTTGTTGGGTTGCCAACCTTACCAGATTGTCCTGGAGTCTCCAGCAATTAAAGATTAATATTTAATTAATTGAAGATTATGTCATGTGATGAAACCTCCAGGAATATTTGCAACCAAAATCGGTGACCCTAACAGTTTGGTGGGCAGTGCTGAGTCAGGGACATGAAGCCCAGATAGTGCTGTGGGGCTGGGATGATATGGGAGGGGCTAGTTTCCACAATGAACATGGCACCAGAGAGGTCAGTGTGAGAGGCACAGCCCAGATGAGTCAGTTCTCTGCTGGGCCAGGCTCACTGAACTCCTGCCAGGCAGTCTGTGGTGTGATGGACCGACCAGGTCTGTGCCAGGCCCTGCAAACCAAGAACCCAGGAGTCCTGACTCCTGGTCCTTTACCTGTAAGTCCAGTCACCAGCAGTTCCATGTGACACACTGTGTTAGTAGCTTCACTCTAGTTCTTGGGGGCAGGGGCAGCTCCAGCCCTGAGTGTGAAATGAGATGTCTGTCAGGGTGGAGGGACTGACGTCTGGACCCTCGTTGCAGGAGTATGACATGGGGGGGGCGCGTCTGGCCCTGACGCTCTGTGTCATGAAGGATCGAGAAGGAGCTGAGAGTGACCTCGCGGCCCTGAAAAGAATGTTTGAAGCTTTGGGCTTTGAGAACCAGGTGATCAGGGATCCCAAGGCAGCGGTAAGTGTCTGCGCTTCTCCCTGTAAACCACGTTCCCTTCAAGTTACAACCTCACAGCCAGATTCTCCATGCTCCGAGATGGTGCAGGAACAGGAGGGGCTGCAGCAAAGCCAGTGTGAGCTGCCTTTGTCCCTCCCTTCATGTGAGTCCTAAATCGGCACTGATGCCGGGACTAGAACTCGGATCTCCCATTGGATGCCCTAGCCACGGGGCTCTGGAGTCGTTCTCATGTGCTCTCTGTCTGGCTCAATGAATGTTTCATTATTTACATGCCATGGAACAGCTTCGAAAGGAGCCCGCGTCCAAATATCTCCTGGTTCAGTGCTTAGGGCACTCGCCTATTCCAGTGACTATGTAATTATTACTAGAGGGGGGACAGCTTCAGCCCACTGCTTGGGAGCAGCATGTGGAGTCGAGGGTGGGCTCGTGAGTGCAGTTTCTATCTGGCCTCTCACAGCCCCACATGGGGTGCGGAGTGTACTACCCGCCTGCCGTTCAGACGCACAAGAAACTGCAAAGTCTAGCCTGTGTTTGTGTGTTTGCTTCTTTCAATCCTCCCCGTGAGTGGTGGGAGTTAGAGGAAGGGGCAGTGAAGACAGCACATGGCTTCAGGGGTTTGTAAGAAGCACAGCGAACCCCTGCACAGCGAGCCAGGCTGGCGGGAGCTGGCTGATTGAAAACTAGTCCCTGTGGCCTATGGGTGGCAGTTCAGCTAATCCTGCCTTCCTCGCGCTGAGCTGACACTGCCACCAGGGCATGGAGCGTCTTTGGCCTTCCTGGGTCTGGCCTTGGAGCATTAACACCGTGCGCTTCCCGCAGCGAGTCCGCTTGGACGGGACCCCCGGGGCAGCCAGAGGGCCCTGCCCCCCAGCGCCGCAGTGAGCCACGACTCTCAGCCAGGGTGTAATGCAGGAGGGTGATTAGCCAACAGGAACCCAGCATAGGACTGATGTTAGCACCAACATCAGAAACATTCAGTAAACTCCATTGCTGGGGGACCTAGAGCCCTCAAGGCCCTGGGCATCCTTCCTGCCCCCAAGACTCCCTCCAGCAGACTGGATAGTTTTCACCAGCCCAGCCTGTCACTGCCCTAGGCAAATAGATCACCAGCCTGCACCTCTCTGTTCTCCAGCCCCTCCGGCTGATTTGTGCAACCCCCTTCCCCATAATGTTCCAGCCCCTCCCCTTGCCGCAGCCCCAAACATCCCCCCCCACTCCAATCTCCTGCCTCTCCCATCAGGAATTGACATGGGTAATTCACTTTCTTGTTTGAGCCACTTCTGGATTATCTGCTGTGCTCAGACTTCACCAGAATAAAGCCAGGCAGAGCAGCAGCTGAGGGCAACCTGCCTCCTTCCCCCCAAGGTTGGATTTGAACTCTCAGTACCTGGGCCCTGCTAACGTTTGATGGTTCCCCCTTGAGCCACTCAAGGCCTGTGAGGCACAACTTGGCCGCGCTCACTCTCACTGCACCAGGTGTGGTGGAGTAGGGAGTAGGGGCTGTCTGTGTGGGGGATGGGAAAGCCAGGGAGGATTTTAGGTGAGATGCAGGTATTCAGCCTGTAACATGAGCTAGGCCTGGGGGAGGGGAGGTGACACATCTGCCCGGGAGCTAGACAAAGGAAGGAGGCTGAGGGGGAGGGGTTGGGTCAGTCTTCGGTTTGGGAACTGGGTGGTGGGTTTGCAGGGGATCCTAGGCTGGAATCCAGATACCCTGAACCCCCAGAAGGGCCTGATTGAGGGGTCCTGGCTCTGAACACGAGCTCTGCTGTATCCTGGGTTCCTGTTTTCCAATAAACCTTCGGTTTTACTGGCTGGCTGAGAGTCACTGTGAGTCCCAGGAAGAGGGGTGCAGGGCCGGACTCCCCTACACTTCGTGACAACTGGTGGCAGCGGTGGGATGACTGCACCCCGCGGACGGCGCTTCCTGCAGTAAGTGACTGGGGCGCAGTAAAACGAAGGGGCGATTAACCCCTGGGAGAGTGTGACCAGAGAGCAGGACTGTGCAGTACCAGGGTCCCCCGGGGGATCACAGGGAGCAATCCCAGGGGCGGAGGAGGCTGCAGCTCGACCCTGGCAGAGAGGTGGTGACCTCAAGGACTGGCACACTAGGGGTCCCCCTGGAACCCGTGGGGAGCGGCGAGCACCCCGGCCTGTGAGCGGCCAGCAGGAAGATGTATGCCAAACGGCGCAAGTGCGAACTGGTGGAGCTGTGCAAGCAGAGGGGGCTGCACTGTGGGAAGCTCACCAAGGCCCAGCTGATTGCCCGGCTGGAGGAGAGAGACCGCGTCAATGAACCGATCCCTGTCTCTGAGGGAAGCAGCTGGGCAGATGCAGCGCAGGCACCAGTGTCTGTCCCCGCTGGGAGTGGTCAGCCGGCCGCTGAGGGCTCCCCGAGACCCCCCCTTCCTATGCCTAGGGGAGGGGGAGGAGGAGCCCAGTGACTACCGAGGGCACCGTGACCCCCCCGGCCAGCCGGGGATCGCCCCGGCGACACTCGGCCTCCATGGAGCGCAGGCGGCTGGACTTGGAGAGAGAGATAAAACTGAGAGAGCTGAAGGAGCGTAAGGAACAGAGGGAATATGAGGAGAGACAGAGGGAACATGAGCGGGAGGAGAAGGCGAAGCAGCGTAAACACGAGGAGAGGGAGAAGGAGAAGCAACGCGAATACGAGGAGAGGGAGAAGGAGAAGCAACGCGAATACGAGGAGAGGGAGAAGGAGCAGCAGCGCAGACATGAGCTGGACCTGGCCCAGCTGAACAACAGTAAGGCCCCGGCTGCAGTGAGTGAGGGGGGGCCCAAGCCTACAAAGAGCTTCGATAAGAACTTCCTGGCCCGGCGTAAGGAGGGGGACGACATAGACACCTTCCTGACGGCCTTTGAGATTGGCTGCGAGCTGCACCAGGTTGACCCTGCAGACAGGATCCCGTTCCTCACCCCCTTACTGGACTCCACCGCCGTGGAGGTGTACAGCCGAATGAGAGGGGCGGAGGCGGGGGACTACAGCCTGTTCAAAGAGGCCCTGCTCCGCGAGTTTGGGCTGACCCCGGAGATGTACCGGAAGAGGTTCCGGAGTCAACATAAGACCCGGGAGGTCACATACCTACAACTGGTCAACCGGGCGCAGGGATATGCCCGCAAGTGGACGGCTGGGGCCCAAACTAGAGAGGACCTGCTTGACCTATTCATACCGGAGCACCTGTATGAGCAGTGCCCGTCTGACCTGAGGCGGTGGTTGAGGGACCAGAAGCCGGAGAACCCGCAGCATGCAGGCCGGCTGGCCGACCAATATGTGGACAGTCGGGCAGGAGATGGCAGGGAGGAGTCTCGAAGGAGCAGGTCTGCCTCAACGCAGAGAGAGAGTCACCATGGGACCGCCCAGCGGGGGCCTATGGAGAACCCCCACCAGAGGGGAACATCCAGCGTCAGGTCCAGCCGACCCCCTCGAGGGGACCCACGAGACATGGGCTGCTATCATTGTGGCCAACGAGGCCACATATGGGCCCACTGCCCCAAGCTCAGGGACAGACCAAGCAGACCCAACCCGCGGAGGGTTGACTGGGTAGAGACCCAGTCGGATGAGGGGCAACATTCCCAGGAAAGGGGGGCTGGCCGCGTTCCACCTGGGAAGGAGGAAGGAGGGCCCCAGGTCAGCTCCTCTGGGGGGCTGGATGCTCCAGACTCCGGGTTTTGGGTTTACAGGGTGGGCATGGGGCTGCCCCTCTGGAGCGAGTGCCTTGTTCCCCTGGAGGTAGACGGGAGGAAGGTCACTGGGTACTGGGACACGGGCGCAGAGGTGACGCTGGCCCGGCCCAAGGTGGTGGCCCCAGCTCGGATGGTGCCTGATACCTACCTGACCCTGATGGGTGTGAGCGGGACCCCATTCAAGGTGCCTGTGGCAAGGGTGCACCTGAAGTGGGGGGTCAAGGAGGGCCCCAAGGATGTGGGGGTACACCCCCATTTTCCCACAGAGGTGTTAATGGGGGGGGACCTCGAGGCCTGGCCAGGCAATGCCCGGGGCGCCCTGGTCATGACCCATAGTCAGAGTCGGCGCAAGGCACTGCACCCTGACAACGGGGGAGATACTCTGCCCGAGGCGCAGGACCCTGACCTGGTGGGGAAGGAACGCCCAGGGACACGGCCCAGAGAGGCTGCGGCCGCAGCCCCAGCCGGGGAGAGAGAGCAGGTCCCCATCCCTGTCCCAGCGTCTGAGTTCCAGGCCGAGTTGCAGAAAGATCCCTCCTTGCAGAAGGCCAGGGACCGGGCTAACCTCAGTGCAGTACAGACCATGAGGAGAGGTTGCAAGGAGAGGTTCCTGTGAGAGAAGGGGTTCCTGTACCGAGAATGGGCTCCCCCCGGGGAGGTGGAGTCAGGGGGATCAGGAGGCAGCTGGTGGTTCCCCAGAAGTTTCGCCACAAGCTCCTGTACCTGGCCCATGACATCCCCCTCGCCGGGCACCAGGGAATCCGGCGCACCAGGCAGAGGCTGCTACAGAACTTTTACTGGCCTGGGGTCTTTACCCATGTCCAGCAGTACTGCCAATCCTGTGACCCCTGCCAGCGGGTGGGGAAGGCCCAGGACAAGGGGAAAGCAGCTCTGAGGCCTTTGCCCATCATAGAAGAACCTTTCCAGAAGGTGGCCATAGACATGGTGGGACCTCTCAGCAAGGCGACTCGGTCAGGGAAGAAACACATCCTGGTGGTGGTAGATTTCACCACTCGCTACCCCGAGGTGGTGGCCTTGTCCTCTACCGAAGCAGACACCGTGGCAGATGCGCTGCTGACCATTTTCAGCCGGGTGGGGTTCCCCCAGGAAGTTTTAACGGACCAGGGGTCCAACTTCATGTCGAAGCTACTCCAGTCCCTGTGGGAGAAATGTGGGGTCCGACCCAGCTGGGCCTCAGCGTATCACCCCCAGACCAACGGGCTGGTGGAGAGATTCAACGGGACGCTAAAGATGATGCTAAAAACATTTATGCACCAGCACCCACAGGACTGGGACAAGTATTTACCTCACCTGCTGTTTGCATACAGGGAGGTACCCCAGGAGTCTACTGGGTTTTCGCCTTTCGAACTGTTATATGGGAGGCGGGTAAGGGGGCCCCTGGACCTGCTGAGAGATGAATGGGAGGGGAAGGCTGCTCCCGATGGAGAGTCGGTGGTGGAGTATGTCCTGACCTTCCGGGAAAGACTTGCTGAGCTCATGGGCCTGGCCAGGGAGAATCTGGCCCGAGCCCAGCGGAAACAGAAGGTCTGGTACGACTGCACGGCGCGGGCCCGCGCCTTCGCCACCGGGGACCAAGTGATGGTTCTCATCTCCGTGAGGAAGAACAAACTCCAGGCTGCCTGGGAAGGGCCCTTCAAGGTTGTCAAGCAACTAAATGAGGTAAACTATGTGGTGGAGCTGTCGAACCGGGCTCATCACCGCCGGGTGTACCATGTGAATATGATGAAGCCATATTATGACCGGGGGAATATGGTGTTGGCCGTGTGTGGACACTGGGAGGAGCAGGGAGATGACCCTTTAGTGGATCTATTCCCAGGGACAAAGGCTGGTTCCCCCCTGGAGACGATTCCCCTCTCTGATCAGCTGACCTCGGCCCAGCAGACTGAGATCAGAGGGGTGCTGCATCTGTACCGACAGCTGTTTTCCAACCAGCCTGGGCGCACTAATGTGACTGTCCACCGGGTGGAGACTGGGGCACACACCCCGATACGATGCTCCCCTTTTCGGGTTACCGGGAAGACTGCCCAGGACCTGGAAAGGGAGGTCAGGGACATGCTGGCTTTAGGGGTGATCCAGCCGTCCGCCAGCCCCTGGGCCTCCCCAGTGGTGCTGGTCCCCAAGAAGGACGGGTCGATCCGGTTCTGCGTGGACTATCGAAAGCTCAATGCCATTACCGTATCTGATGCCTACCCCATGCCAAGGCCTGACGAGCTCCTGGACAAGCTGGGAGGCGCTCGGTACCTCACCACCATGGATCTTACAAAGGGCTACTGGCAAGTGCCACTGGACGCAGATGCCCGGCTGAAATCGGCCTTTATCACCCCTCTGGGGCTCTATGAGTTTCTGACCCTGCCCTTCGGCCTCAAGGGAGCGCCGGCCACCTTCCAGCGCCTGGCGGATCAGCTACTGAGGGGGATGGAGAGTTTTGCTGTGGCGTATATTGACGACATCTGCATCTTCAGCCAGACCTGGGAGGACCACGTGTTCCAGGTTAGACGAGTGCTGGACCGACTCCGGGAGGCTGGGTTAACCGTAAAGGCTGAGAAGTGCAAGGTGGGGATGGCTGAAGTATCTTATCTGGGCCATCGGGTGGGGAGCGGCTGCCTAAAGCCGGAACCAGCCAAGGTGGAGGTGATCAGAGACTGGCCCGCTCCCCAGACCAAAAAGCAGGTCCAGGCCTTTATCGGGATGGCGGGGTACTATCGAAGGTTCGTGCCCCACTTTAGTGCCATAGCCGCCCCCATCACTGAGCTGTGCAAGAAGGGGAAGCCAGACAAGGTGGTCTGGACCGAGCAGTGCCAGGAGGCTCTCCAGGCGCTGAAGGAGGCTCTGCTCAGAGGCCCAGTTCTGGCAAACCCAGAATTTGACAAGCCCTTTCTGGTGTTCACCGACGCCTCAGACACGGGCCTGGGGGCGGTGTTGATGCAGGAGGATGAAAAGGGGGAGAGACACCCCATCGTGTACCTGAGCAAGAAGTTGCTACCCCGGGAGCAGAACTACGCGGCCATCGAGAAGGAATGCCTGGCCATGGTGTGGGCCCTTAAGAAACTTCAGCCCTATCTCTTTGGGCGCCACTTCACCGTGTACACGACCACTCTCCCCTGACCTGGCTGCACCAGATGAAAGGAGCCAACGCCAAGCTCCTGAGGTGGAGCCTGCTCCTGCAGGACTATGACATGGACGTGGTCCACGTGAAGGGAAGTGCCAACCTGATAGCGGATGCGCTGTCCCGGAGAGGGGGCCCCGAACTTCCCCGGGTCACTGGGCAGAGTGACCCCGCTCAGTTCAGTCTCGGAGGGGGGAGAGGTGTGGTGGAGCAGGGGCTGTCTGTGTGGGGGATGGGGGAGCCGGGGAGGATTTAGGTGAGATGCAGGTATTCAGACTGTAAGACGAGCTAGGCCTGGGGGAGGGGAGATCGACACCTCTGCCCAGGAGCTAGACAAAGGAAAGGAGCTGAGTGGGAGGGGTTGGGTCAGTCTTCGGTTTGGGAACTGGGTGGTGGGTTTGCAGGGGATCCTAGGCTGGAATCCAGATACCCTGAACCCCCAGAAGGGCCTGATTGAGGGGTCCTGGCTCTGAACACGAGCTCTGCTGTATCCTGGGTTCCTGTTGTCCAATAAACCTTCGGTTTTACTGGCTGGCTGAGAGTCGCTGTGAGTCCCAGGAAGAGGGGTGCAGGGCCGGACTCCCCCACACTCTGTGACACCGGCTCAGTGGAGTCTACGGTGCTCAGGAGCATCAGGCTCACACTGAGGATGTGAACACGCTTGCTAACAGTGTTGTGATTTGGGCTCCCCCAGAGGATTAGCCGGGGGGTTGCACTAGCTGGTGGTAACTCCTGTGAGATGGAGACCCAGGTGTGATGAGCTCAGGTCTGTGGGCAACATATGATGGTAGAACTCATAGACTTTAGGAAAACTGTTTTTTCTGCAGGCTGTCTGTTGGGAACCTCTTGGTCAAAAGGCCCCAAATTTGGGTCACTAACCCTAGCCAGTGCCTCCAAGAGGCACAGTAAATTTCAAGGCAATCCAAGTAACCATGTAGATTTTAGAGCACTTACACGAGTCAAGTTTTAAACACACACCTTATCTAAATCTTAATTATCACAGACGTGATTGTTCACTATAATGTCCCCCACCACACACAGCAAATTGAGCTGCTGCTTGTGCTGTGTTGGTGAGTCAGGGGACACCAAAGAGATTTTTCTACCTGCAGCATCAAATGGGCATCTGAGGCCTTGATTTTCCGCTCCCTTATGACAATGGGAATTTGGCTTTTCACATTTTCCAATTTCCGCCTAAATCAAAAGGGATCTGACCACCGATACCTAAAACATGCCCTGCAGTTTTGGAAGGGCTCCAGTGCACACTCAGAAGGTATCGCCTTCCCGACAGACACACAGAGAAATCAGGTTGTGTTCAGGAGCCGGGGCCTTGCTTTGCCAGGCCAGACATGCTGAAATGCTGTATGGAAAGTAGCTTCTTTTAGTCTCTGTCCTTCCTCTTTTCACCAGTATGTAAAGCAAGCCGACAATCCAGTGTTCATTCTGTACCATGAATGTGACACACGCTGGGAAGAAGGCTGTAGAAATGTTAGTATTGATTTAAAGTGGAATTCATCTTTTACCCAACCAATTTACTGAGCTCACAATTTTTGGTCAAAGGATTTCAAGGAGAAGCTGGAGAAATTTAGAAAGGAAATAGATGCCAGGAAAGGTCCAGTCAGCTGCAGTGTTGTGGTCATCATGGCGCACGGGAACAGCAGAGCTGTTAAGGCAGCCGATGGACACCATGTGAAGCTGGAGAAGCTGTTTGCAGAGATGACCAACGAGAAATGCAAAGCACTGCGGGGCAAACCCAAGGTCTTCATCACCCAGGCCTGCCGGGGGGGTGAGTCTTAGAGACATTTGACAGTATGGGAAGGGACCCTGAGGAAGCCTAGGAACATGTGTTTGGGGTGGAGGGTCTGTCATTTATTGCATCAGGTTCGACCTCTTCCTCTTGGCTGCATTTAGCTCCTCCTCCTCCACAGCTGAGATCTTCAGAGCTGTGACCATATTTTCCTCTGTCAGGCTCCTACCCACCTGCTGCATCTATAAATAGGGGCAAAGCATTTAAGAACGTAAGAACGGCCATAGTGAGTCAGCCCAAAGGTCCATCTAGCCCAGTGTCCTGTCTGCTGACAATGGCCAATGCCAGGTGCCCCAGAGGGAATGAACAGAGCAGGGAATCATCCAGTGATCCAACCTCTGCGCCCATTGCCAGCTTCTGGCGAACAGAGGCTAGAGACACCGTCCCTGCCCAGCCTGGCTAATAGCCACTGATGGGCCTGTCCTCCATGAACGTATCTAGTTCTTTTTAAAACCCTGTTATGGTCTTGGCCTTCACAACATCCTCTGGCAGCTGAGAGCAGAGTCGGTGAGTGAGGCCCCCCTGGCCTGGTCAGTCTCACTCCACCAGCTGGGCTTAGCTCCCTTCAGTTCCCCTTGTGTGAGGGGAACCCCTGGCTGGGATAGATCCCATGTGCCTGCCCCCTTCGCTGTCCCTGGGGCGTGGATGGGGGAAAGGGGGTGACCAGAAGGTCGTGTTCCTGTACCCCGCGGATCTCCAGCTGCCAGAATGGCCCCTCTGGGCCGTGGGCAGCAAGGTGTAACGTAGGGGCCGAGCAGCGCCAGGACTGGGGGAGTGGGAAGGTGGTTCAAAGCCAGTGTAATGATGGGGGCTGCTTGGTGCTGGGGCACACCAAACCCCCTGGGGCAGGCCAGCCGAGAATGGGGAGCCCTGGGGCGTCCTCTCCAGACCGGTCCCTGCTCCAGCAAACAGACACTTGCAGGTTTCCAGGCAGGCTAGGTTGGTGTGTCTCTCTGGGGCCGCTCTGCTCTGGCTCCAGCCCCCGCTGCTCCCCCATAGTCCCCACACTTGCTGCACTGGCTGCATGTCCAGCAGTCAGAGCCCGCTCTGTGCACAGCTCTTTGGTGCTCTCCCCGGCATCCAGCTTCACTGCTGCTCCTGGCTTGCTATGTCATCAGCGCTTCTCCTGGTGCCAGGTGTCTTCCTGGGCCAGGGGCTAGGCACAGAGTTCCTGCCCCCTCCGCTTACTTGGCCAGGGGAAGGGGATGTGCCTGCGTGTCGTAGATCAGCGGGGAGGGGTTGATGGGGATGGTGGTTCCCTGCTTAGCATGTTCATCACATCACCTTGGCCCCTCCTTGGTCCTGCGCTGACAGGGCATGGCCAGGCTGGAAGGTCAGGCCCTCGTCTCAGCTCAGCACCCTTTGGGTGTGTGAGCAACTTCCTCCACCAACTACTGAGCCAAAAGAGATCCAGCCGCCACTGAGTGAACCTGGGGAACAGCCAGAGAATCCAGAGGTCATCCAGTGCAGCCCCTGCACTGAGGCAGGGCCAAGTGAATCAAGCCCTGACAGGGGTTTGTCCAACCTGCTCTTAAATCCTCCAGTGACAGGGAGCCCACACCCTCCCTGTGAAATCTGTTCTGGAGCTCAGCAATTCTGAGAGTGAGAAACTTTCCCCTAGTATCTAACCTAAATCGCCCTCGGTGCCGATTAAGCCCATTACGTCTTGTCCTGCCTTCTGTGACATGGAGAACAGTTGATCCCCGTCCTCTGGAGAACGGCCCGTAACAGATCTGAACTGGACTGTTATCCGGCCCCCGCTCCCTCTTGTTCTCCCCAGACTGAACAGGCCCAGTTATTCTAACCTCGCCTCACAGGTCAGGGGGTTTCTAAACCTCTCAGCAGTTTTGCTGCTCCCCTCTGGACTCGCTCCACTTTGCCCCCCTCTCCCCTACAGCGCGGTGCCCAGGACTGGACACAGCTCTGCAGCCGGGGCCTCCCCCGTGCTGAGCAGAGCGGGACAGTTACCTCCGTCCTGTTACTACACCCCAGAATGAGATTAGCTTGTTCTGCAACAGCATCACGTTGCTGTCTCTGAAAGGGAAACTCTATAACTTTAGATAAGGAAGACTCCGGCATTCCTGTGGCGGACCCTCTTGCAGTGGACTCTCTTGCCCTGGGCTGCCTCTCACCCCGTCCTGATGATTACAAGCTGATCCCGACGCACACTGACAGCCTTTTCATCTATGCATCTGCCCCAGGTATGAGAGCAAACATCTTTCTCTTACGTAGCTGAAGTAACCGTGTAACTGCACTGATGTCTGTGTGCCGGCTGCTGGCTTTGCTGCCGGGTGGCACAAACATTCAGGTAGGAAAGTTGCAATCCCCTGGCCATGCCAGACATCTCATGCTCGGTCCCTGCTGGAGTCTCACCTCTCCAGTCACTCCATGTTTCCTCCCGTGGTCCCCAGCAAACCCTCTGCTACCTGGACCCGAGCTGGGTTCTATTCTGTCCCTTTAAATGTCACCCAGGTGCTGCTTGCTGGTGCTAACCGGGGATTCGCACTTGCAAAACGTGGGCCTGGGGTCAGCACAGACGCTGCCACAGTTTAACTAAACCAGTTTAAAATAACCCCTTTAGTTAAGCCAGTGCAAACCCCTCCCTGCAGTTTAAACCTAGTTCGTATCAGTTTACCTGTCACTTACAAGCTACTGGTGCAAGGTAGCAAGATATACGCCAAGTTTTGTTCTGTGTGTGTACAGCTGCTAGCACAATCTGGTGTTGGGCCATGAGTGGGGCTCCTGGGTGCTACTGTAATACATCTAATAGATAACGTACATCTCCTGGCACAGTGGGGTCCTGGCTCCTGGGTGCTACTGTAATACATCTAATAGATAACGTACAGCTCCTGGCACAGTGCGGGCCTGGCTCCTAGGTGCTACCGTAATACATCTAATAGATAACATATGGCTCCTGGCGCAGTGGGGGGCCTGGCTCCTGGGTGCTACCGTAATACATCTAATAGATAACGTACAGTTCCTGGCGTAGTGGGGGCCTGGCTCCTAGGTGCTACCATAACACAGATAAATAATAGTAACTATAAACCACTACGAGCATCTGCACAGGGGCTTGCACTGGTTTACCCGAAGGGGTTATTTGAAACTGGTTTAGTTAAACGTCTGTGCTGAGGCGCTGCCTCCCCTGCAGCCCTGGAGCTGCTCTGCTGTGAGCTGAGGGTGCTCGAAGCAGCTGCTGCCCCTCCTGTCCCCAGGCTGGCTGCCTGCCCCACCACAGGGGAGAGACGAGAGTAGCACCCAGGGGCGGCTCCAGACCCCAGTGCAGCAAGCGCGTGCTTGGGGCGGCATGCCTCGGGGGGCGCTCTGCCGGTCACCAGTCCCGCGGCTCCGCTGGACCTCCCCCAGGCGTGCAGGGGCTGCAGTGCTTCGGTCCACCAAAGCCGCAGGACCAGCGGACCCTCCGCAGGCACGCCTGTGGGAGGTCCACCGGAGCCGCGGGACCGGCGAACGGCAGAGCGCCCCTTGCGGCGTGCTGCCCTGCTTGGGGCAGCGAAATGTGTAGAGCCGCCCCTGGTAGCACCAGTCGCTCCATGGCTTGTTTCCCTGGGCTGGGAGCCCAGGACAGGAGCTCAGGCTCTGCCTGCGCCTGGGGGAGCCGCTAGCAAAGGCCAGCCCAGGTGTGGGGAAGGACAAGAGGAGAAACTGAGACAAGCACCTGTCACGGCTCCCTGATTCTCCGCCTTGGTCTGGGGCTGCTCTAACTTGTGCCCGCTGGCGGGGGCCCACGTGGGACCAGGCCTCAGCTGTGGGCGGCTTGAGTGCCGTGCGGCCCAGGCACCTCCTTCCCCATCCCGAAGGATTCTGTTAGATGTTAGAGAGGCAGTTGGGAGCCTGGAAGGGCTGCGCTAAAGGTGGTGACCCGGCCGGAGGGCCGAGTTACTGACAGACAGAGCCCGGCAGAAAGTGCTGGCAGCCGGCATAAGCCACACCTGGCCACAAGGGGGCGCCTAGTGGTGAGCAGCCTCTGTTATCGGGTGAGTCAGGGTGCAAGGGACCTCGACAGGTGCCAACTCCACGGGTGCTCAGACCCACCAGCCATCAGCTCCTTCCCCTCCCCCCCGTGCCCCCCCCCCCGCCAATCAGCTCTTTGGCGGCAGCCACTGGGGAAGGGGGAGGGGTGGGGGCAGGAAAAGGCGGAGCGGGGGCGGGGTGCACTCAGGGGAGGGGCCGGAGCAGGGGCTAGAAGAGGTGGGCTGGGGCACAGCCTCAGGGGAGGGAACGGGGAGAGGCAGAAAGAGGGTGGGGCCTTGGGGGAAGGGGTGGAGTGGGGGCGGGGCTTTGGGGCTGGGCAGGGGTGGAGCATCCCCCCCACACCTCCGAGATCCCCGGGGAAAGCTGGAAGTCGCTGCCTGTGGGTTGCCTTGTCCATCCCCTCTGCTGAGCTCTGGCCAAATAACCCTAGACCAGCCCTGACAGGTGGTGGTTGTACCGTATTTGTTGTATTATAGGCCCTGGGGTGTGGGGCTTTTTTATTTGTTTTTTGTAAAAGCACAGTTATGAGCCTGTAGTGGCACTATATGTGAAAGAAAATGTAGATTCAAATGAAGTAAAAATCTTAAGCGAATCCACATGTTCCATAGAGTCTCTATGGATAGAAATGTCATGCTCTAATAAGAATATAACATTAGGGATCTATTATCGACCACCTGACCAGGACAGTAATAGTGATGATGAAATGCTAAGGGAAATTAGAGAGGCTATCAAAATTAAGAACCCAATAATAGTGGGGGATTTCAATTATCCCCATATTGACTGGGAACATTTCACTTCAGGACGAAATGCAGAGATAAAATTTCTCGATACTTTAAATGACCGCTTCATGGAGCAGCTGGTATGGGAACCCACAAGGGGAGAGGCAACTCTAGATTTAATCCTGAGTGGAGCGCAGGAGCTGGTCCAAAAGGTAACTATTGCAGGACCGCTTGGAAATAGTGACCATAATACAATAGCATTCAACATCCCTGTGGTGGGAAGAACACCTCAACTGCCCAACACTGTGGCATTTAATTTCAAAAGGGGGAACTATACAAAAATGAGGGGGTTAGTTAGACAAAAGTTAAAAGGTACAGTGACTAAAGTGAAATCCCTGCAAGTTGCATGGGCCCTTTTTAAAGATACCATAATAGAGGCCCAACTTCAATATATACCCCAAATTAAGAAACACAGTAAAAGAACTAAAAAAGAGCCACCGTGGCTTAACAACCATGTAAAAGAAGCAGTGAGAGATAAAAAGACTTCCTTTAAAAAGTGGAAGTCAAATCCTAGTGAGGCAAATAGAAAGGAGCACAAACACTGCCAACTTAAGTGCAAGAGTGTAATAAGAAAAGCCAAAGAGGAGTTTGAAGAACGGCTAGCCAAAAACTCCAAAGGTAATAACAAAATGTTTTTTAAGTACATCAGAAGGAGGAAGCCTGCTAAACAACCAGTGGGGCCCCTTAATGATCAAAATACAAAAGGAGCGCTTAAAGATGATAAAGTCATTGCGGAGAAACTAAATGGATTCTTTGCTTCAGTCTTCACGGCTAAGGATGTTAGGGAGATTCCCAAACCTGAGCTGGCTTTTGTAGGTGACCAATCTGAGGAACTGTCACAGATTGAAGTGTCACTAGAGGAGGTTTTGGAATTAATTGATAAACTCAACATTAACAAGTCACCGGGACCCGATGGCATTCACCCAAGAGTTCTGAAATAACTCAAATGTGAAGTTGCGGAACTATTAACTATGGTTTGTAACCTGTCCTTTAAATCGGCTTCGGTACCCAATGACTGGAAGTTAGCTAATGTAACGCCAATATTTAAAAAGGGCTCTAGACGTGATCCCGGCAATTACAGACCGGTAAGTCTAACGTCAGTACCGGGCAAATTAGTTGAAACAATAGTTAAGAATAAAATTGTCAGACACATAGAAAAACATAAACTCTTGAGCAATAGTCAACATGGTTTCTGTACAGGGAAATCGTGTCTTACTAATCTATGAGAGTTCTTTGAAGGGGTCAACAAACATGTGGACAAGGGGGATTTGGTGGACATAGTGTACTTAGATTTCCAGAAAGCCTTTGATAAGGTCCCTCACCAAAGGCTGGTACGTAAATTAAGCTGTCATGGGATAAAAGAGAAGGTCCTTTCATGGATTGAGAACTGGTTAAAAGACAGGGAACAAAGGGTAGGAATGAATGGTAAATTCTCAGAATGGAGAGGGGTAACTAGTGGTGTTCCCCAAGGGTCAGTCCTAGGACCAATCCTATTCAATTTATTCATAAATGATCTGGAGAAAGGGGTAAACAGTGAGGTGGCAAAGTTTGCAGATGATACTAAACTACTCAAGATAGTTAAGACCAAAGCAGATTGTGAAGAACTTCAAAAAGATCTCACAAAACTAAGTGATTGGGCAACAAAATGGCAAATGAAATTCAATGTGGATAAATGTAAAGTAATGCACGTTGGAAAAAATAACCCCAACTATACATACAACATGATGGGGGCTAATTTAGCCATAACGAGTCAGGAAAAAGATCTTGGAGTTATCGTGGATAGTTCTCTGAAGATGTCCACGCAGTGTGCAGAGGCGGTCAAAAAAGCAAACAGGATGTTAGGAATCATTAAAAAGGGGATAGAGAATAAGACTGAGAATATATTATTGCCCTTATATAAATCCATGGTACGCCCACATCTCGAATACTGTGTACAGATGTGGTCTCCTCATCTCAAAAAAGATATTCTATCACTAGAAAAGGTTCAGAAAAGAGCAACTAAAAAGATTAGGGGTTTAGAGAGGGTCCCATATGAGGAAAGATTAAAGAGGCTAGGACTCTTCAGTTTGGAAAAGAGGAGACTAAGGGGGGACATGATAGAGGTATATAAAATCATGAGTGATGTTGAGAAAGTGGATAAGGAAAAGTTATTTACTTATTCCCATAATACAAGAACTAGGGGTCACCAAATGAA
>RQSS01110849.1:0-10526 GCA_003846335.1 Cuora mccordi
CCCCCCCCCACCCCTGGAAAGAAAAGGAAAAAAATCATTTCTTGACTTTTTTCAATGTCACCCTATGTCTACTGAATGCTGCTGGTAGACGCGATGCTGCGGCAGTGAACAGCAGCATCCTCTCCCCTTCCCTCCCCTCCCCGGTGGCAGATGGTACAACATGACTGCTATCCATCGTCATCATCAGCCTGTGAGTGCTCCTGGCTGGCCTCAGGTGAGGTCGGCAGGGGGTGCCTGGGTAAAAATAGGAATGACTCTTGGTCATTCCCAGTAGATGGTACAGAACGGCTGGTAACCATCTTCATCATAGCAACTGGGGGCTGAGCTCCATCAGCCCCCGCCCTTCATGTCTAAAGAAAAGATTCTGGACTATCATAGCAGCGGGATGCTGGGCTCCTCTCCCCCACACCGCTTAATGTCCTGCCTGGACTATCATAGCAGCTGGAGGCTGCCTCACCCTCATTTTATCTCACTAACAAGTCACTGTTTCTTATTCCTGCATTCTTTATTACTTCATCACACAAATGGGGGGACACTGCCACGGTATCCCAGGAAGGTTGGGGGAGGAGGGAAGCAACAGGTGGGGTTGTTGCAGGGGCACCCCCTGTGAATGGCATGCAGCTCATCATTTCTGCAGGATCTGACACGGAGCGGCTGTGCTCTCTGGTTCTCTGATACACTGGTTCTCTAGTACACTTGCCCCATATTCTAGGCAGGACTGACTCTATTTTTAGATACCATAAAGGAGGGATTGACTCGGGGAGTCATTCCCATTTTTGTCTTTGCGCCCCCAGCCGACCTCAGCCAGGGGCACCCATGACAGCAGCAGACGGTACAGAATGACTGATAACCATCATCTTATTGCCAATTTACAATGGCAGCAGACGGTACAGAACGGCTGATAACCGTCTCTGCTATCATGCAAAAGCAAATTAATGCTGCTGTGTAGCGCTGCAGTATCGCCTCTGTCAGCGGCATCCAGTACACATACAGTAACAGTGTCAAAAGGCAAAACAGGCTCCACAGTTGCCATGCTATGGTGTCTGCCAGGGCAATCCAGGGAAAAAGGGCGCAAAATGATTGTCTGCCATTCCTTTCCCGGAGGAAGGAATGACTGACGACATTTACCCAGAACCACCCGCGACAATGATTTTTGTCCCATCAGGCACTGGGATCTCAACCCAGAATTCCAAAGGGTGGGGGAGACTGCAGGAACTATGGGATAGCTATGGAATAGCTACCCACAGTGCAACGTTCCAGAAATCGACGCTAGCCTCGGACCATGGACGCACACCGCCGAATTAATGTGCTTAGTGTGGCCGTGTGCACTCGACTTTATACAATCTGTTTTACAAAACCGGTTTATGTAAAATCGGAATAATCCTGTAGTGTAGACGTACCCACAGTGTGAGACAGGTAAATGATGAATATATCACAAGGAATATTTGCTTGTTCCTTAAAGAAGTAGCTTATTATACTATTATTATTTTGGGGGCACCATCACTGGCCACAGGGCCGCCTGGGGGGGGGCAAGTGGGGCAATTTGCCCTGGGCCCCGGGCTCCGCAGGGGCACCCAAGAGAACAGCTGAGGCTCCCACATCTGCCCCTCTCCTGGAGCCTCAGCGCATCAAGCGGCATCCTCAGACAGCGCCGCAGTGTGTCTCCGGCGGGGCCCCTGAGCCCCGTCCCGCTCAGAGCCGCGTGGTGAGGGGGCGGGGCTGCGAGCTCCAGGCTGAGCTCAGCTCCCTCCGCTCGGCGTGGAGCTTGCAGCCCCGCCCCCTGACCACGCGGCTCTGAGCAGGGCAGAGCTCAGGCCCCGGCGGAGACATGCTGTAGCTGTTCAGCGACGCGCTGAGGCTCCGGGTGAGGAGGGAGCCGGGGGTAAGAGGCTGGGGCCAGGGGGGTTGGCTATGGGCAAGGAGTCCTGGGGACAGTCAGGACACAGGGAGGGGGCAGAGGTTGGGGGAGCAGTCAGGGGGCAGGGAATGGGGGGGTTGGATTGTGGGCATTCCAGGGAGGGTCTGTCAGGACTCAGCGGGGGTGGTGTATAGGGGTTGGGGCAGACAGGGAGCAGGGGTGGGGTCCCATGGTGGTGGTAGAGGGGCTCTGGGGGACAGTGAGGGGGCAAGGAGCAGGATGGGTCGGGGATTCTGAGGGGGAGCAGGAAGTCGGTGGGGGTCGGATAGGGGGCAGGGCCAGGCTGTTTGGGGAGGCTTCCCTACCCTAAAGCTCATTCAGCAGTTTGAGGCTTGCAGAAGAGCCATGCCAAATTATAGTCTATATTTAATTTCAGTGCCATAGGGAGATTCATGTCAGGGGAGGGTAGTAGCTTCATTTAAAATTAGCCACTGGGGGGAGGGATCACATGAGAAGAGCAATATCCTTCCCAACCCTACCAAGGGAGACCCCCTTCCCCTGCATTCCCTGAGGCTCCAGCGGGGTTAATTCAGTGGTTCTCAAACTTTTGTCCTGTTGACCCTTTCACATAGCAAACCTCTGAGTGCGACCCGCCCCCCTTATAAATTGAAAACACTTTTTTATATATTTAACACTATTATAAATGCTGGAAGCAAAGCAGGGTTTGAGGTGGAGGCTGACAGCTCACGACCCCCAGTAATAACCTCGTGACCTCCTGAGGGGTCCTGACCTCCAGTTTGAGAACCCCTGGATTAATTTAATTTTAGCACCCTGTGTCCATTCACATGCATGTGCTATTTTGAGCATTTCAGTTTTGACAACATAGGCTCATCCCAGATTCTGGAACAAGCTCAAATGCTCAGTTCGTGGAGTATGTACATAAGCTATACTAAAGACAAACCCACAATAACCGTCTCCAGTTTGTGAGGGACCACATGGAGCCAGTCTCTAGGAAACAGGTAAATGCATGGAGATTAAGTCCATTAATGGCTATTAGCCAGGATGGGTAAGGAATGGTGTCCCTAGCCTCTTTTTCTGAGAGAGTGGAGATGGATGGCAGGAGCGAGATCACTTGATCATTACCTGATAGGTTCACTCCCTCTGGGGCACTTGGCATTGGCCATTGTCAGTAGACAGGATACTGGGCAGTCTGGTTTGACCCAGTATGGCTGTTCTTATGTTCTAACCTAAATGAACCCAAAGTTATGGAGACAGATACGAGTCAAGGAAGCCAGCAGAGTATCAGAAACCTGGAAAAATCTCTGCCTGGATGGGCTCAGGTGTTTGGTTACAAGCTGAGGTGGTTCAAAAGTTTTGGATTTTTTTTTAAGCAGAATTTTTTTATTGTTTCTTTAAACAATCAAACACAGCAAGCAGCAAATATTTGGCCACACACTTCTGAAACTTCAAACCATGTTCAGGTTTTGGCAGACTAATTTCAGCTTTTCAATTAAAAAAACAACAAATTTTGAAGGAAAGCAGACATTGTCCGTGATTTTTTTCTGCTTTTTAAAAACCCCTAGTTTTCGATCCAGAAAAATTTTTGATGGAAAATATTTGTCCAACCCTTTTAATGAGCTTTAGTGCCTTTTAGCACTAGCTGATGCTGAGAACCAGTGATACCTTGTAAAGAAGTTTTCTCAAAACTGGGTTTGTGCCGAAATGCGGAAGGTTTATTTTTCCCAGGGGCACCCGTGGGGGGGAGCAAGTGGGGCAATTTGCCGTGGGCCCCGCAAGGGCCCTCAGGAGAATATAGTATTGCAATTTTTTTATAGAAGGGGCCCCCAAAATTTCTTTGCCCCAGGCCCCCTGAATTCTCTGGGCGGCCCTGACTGGCCATGGCACCCTTCAAAACACACAGGAAGATACATTCTTACCCACAAGGCATTTACAATCTAAGGGCCTGATCCAACTCCCTTTGAAACTAGCCAACAGAAAGATTCCAATGTGGGAGGTGGCATTGCTCTGTATGATACTGAATGATACTGCAGGCATTCCCCACCTTTGATGGCCTCTTGGGGCAGGGTAGCTGGTGCTGTAAGCTTGTCATTGGTTTCTAAACAATCAAGTAATGAAATAGTAAGTCAGGCTGTCTGAGCCTCTAAATAAAGAGAAAAAACCCCTTCAAATGCAATGCTTAGTTGCAGAGCTTAAGACAAGGGCATGGGACCCAGGTTCAGCCTGAGGAGCTCCTCCTCTATTCCAGTTTCACCCAGCTCTACCTCTGAGCAAAGAGGCAGCCTTTTTAATTGGCCTCTTGGTTCTTGTGTATTTCCTCCTGGCCCTTGTAGGTCTCTAGAGGACTGTCCAATTGGCTGCCCAATCTGAGTGAATTTTCTTTGGATGGGCAGTGTCAAGCACGGATTCCTCCAGCAGGGGGTAGAAAAGGCTCAAGACCACCATCAAAGCCTCCTGATTTCAGTGTGAGTAGGATTAGGCCCTAAATTAGACAGATGTACGTGGATAGCAGTGCCTGCAAGCATATTAGTAATAGTTCCGCAAAAATCAACTGTCAGCCTAGCTATTCAAAGATCAGATAGTTTGATGACAGATTAAAAATAGACATGGTAATGGATAGAAAAAAAATAAACTGAAACTAAAAGGAAGTGTTTTAATTAATTAATTAACAAGCCAGCTATTCAGGTCAAATATACTGTCAACAGAATATGACACTATATGGTCTCAAAATCACTAAAATTCAACTCAGCTTCCACTTTTGTGTCTGCAACTTTGTGCATATAAATCACTTGTGTGTGCAATTGTTCATCAATGTCAATTTGTACAAGCAAATGTTAGAACTGACATGTCTAAAAGCTCATTTGTGTTTAGTTTGTATTCAGTTAGCACATGCAAGTGGAGTTTGTATGCATACCTATATAGCCCATCATTTTCTTGCAGACACAATAGTGCTCATAAATTGTGCCTGCAAAAAATGGATGCCATATTTTGAAAATTTGGTCTTGAATGACACTCAGCGGAGGGGTGAGGGAAAAGTTGTTCTTTTTCAAGCTACATCTACAACCCAAACTGCTCCCAGTCATCAGACCAAAATAAGGTATAAGTCATAGTACATGGTGCAGATCTCCATACTGTGTTTGTCCATTTTCTTTCTTGTGCACTTTGATCAGCAATGAAGTTCATAGTTTTTGACATTCAAATTTCTGTATTAAACTTCAAAGAAGTTAGCACTCCTTTGTCGTGAGTAGAGAGTTCACAAATCTCATTGCTATTGTTTCAGTCTGTCTGCAGACTCAGACAGAGATTACTGTTTCATTTATGATAAGTTTATATTTAGAAGGAATTTTAGCCACTATAAAGCCTAGAGACATAATTTTTTAAAATTAAAGCTTAGATTCTGGATCACAAAGTGCAGCATTAGAGAAAAGAATTGAGTTGCTGAGCTGATGGGAGCTGGACCAATTCAACCTCTGCACTTATCTCTAAGAGCTAAATTCAGCCCTCATAAAAGTCTATTGAAGTCATAGAGTTGCATTCACTTATACCATCAGTGAGTGTGGCCTTATGCATCTATTTATCACTTTCCTCATGGGAGTACAAATGAGACAATCACTTTCAGATACAGAAAATGTGTGGAAACTGGAGTCTAATAATTTAACATAAACTACATGAACTAGATCTTGTGAATTGTATTTAGTTTATTATAAAAACATTATCTGGGAGAGAGTTGGAGAGGTACAACAGCTAATATTGGAAATTATGGGGTTTGGTTTGAACTAGGGCTGTCAAGCAATTAAAAACATTAATCACAATTAATCACATGATTAAAAAAATTAATTGCAATTAACCACACTATTAAGCAATAATAGAATACCATTTATTTAATTTTTTTGATGTTTTCCACATTTCCAAATATATTGATCTCAGTTATAACACAGAATACAAAGTATACAGTGCTCACTTTATATTTATGTTTATTACAAATATTTGCACTGTAAAAAACCCAAAAGAAATAGTATTTCAATTCACCTAACAGAAGTACTGTAGTGCAATCACTTTATCATGAAAGTTGAACTTACAATTGTAGAATTATGTACAAAAATAACTGCATCCAAAAATAAAACTTAAGAGCCTACAAGTCCATTCAGTCCTACTTCTTGTTCAGCCTATCGCTCAGACAAACAAGTTTGTTTATATTTGAGGGAGATGCCCACTTCTTGTTTACAATGTCACCTGGTGTTTACATGGCACTGTTGTAGCCAGTGTCGCAAGATATTTACATGCCAGATGCACTAAAGATTCATATGTCCCTTCATGCTTCGACCACCATTCCAGAGGATATGCATCCATGCTGATGACAGGTGTGACATTATGCCCCATAGTCTTCATAGAAATATTGTTATGATATGAATATGGCATAACTAAGATATATTTTATGCAAGATGGGTCATGTGGGGTATAATTGGAAAGGTTATGATTTACTGAATGTGATTATCCAATTTATATGCATGTATCATTTCTGTAGCTGAAGTTAGGAATATTGACTATATAACAATTACAACTGTGTGTACACTTGGGAAACACCCACCAGACAGTATGCAAACAGCCTGAATGGACCATTAGGAAGGACAATAGGACTTTGAAGATACTAATCTCCCTCCTTCCTGATAAGTTTCCTGGGATGCTGCTTTGAACACTGCAGGGTCCTGCGATCATGTCACCGGTACAGGATACCATCTTGAAATGCTAGTACTTTTCCCTGGGAAGGGGGTAGGGGTCAAACTGGGAAACAAAGGATTCCCGCCATGCGCAAATTCTATTTAAGGCTGGGTAGTGAGTTAATCTTGGCTCTTCTCCACTGCCTCCCCACCCAAGAAGGAAGACTGCTGAAAACATCTGAAGAAACAAAGGAACTAAGCTGGGGGAGGCAGGGCCTGAGCCCAGGCAAGAAAGGTCAGCCTCTGAAAGGAATACCTGGAGATTTAAGCTGCAAGCAGTGCAGTTTACCTTCAAGAAACTCTGCAACCTGGATAAAACAACATTTAGGGTGAGAAATTACTATTTGTAGCCAATTTCTTTAAGGTATTCAGCCTAGTTTGCATGTTTTGTTTTATTTGCTCAGTAATCTGCTTTGTTTTGTTTGCTGTCCCTTATAATCACTTAAAATTTACCTTTTGTAGTTAATAAACTTGTTTTTGTTTATTCTAAAATTCAGCTTGTGCAATTCATAACGGGGGGAGGGAGGGAAAGCTGTGCATATCTTCCTTCACATTGAGGGATGGGGTGAATTTCATGAACTTATGCTGTATAGATCTCTATACAGCACAAGACAATGCAGCAGGACAGGGTGAGGAAGCCCAGGCTGTGGAACAGGTGGGCTCAGTGGGACTCCAGCACATCAGGTAGCACCCTGGAAGGAGGTTCAACCCATCACAACGGGTTCTGTTCGATAATGATCCAAAGCTCACACTGGTACCTTCTTTGTCTTTTCTCAGATCTGCAGTAAAAGTGTTCTTAAAACGAACATCGTATGCTAGGTCATCATCCAAGACGGCTATAACATGAAATATATGGTAGAATGCGAGTAAAACACGGAGCAGGAGACATACAGTTCTCCCCCAAAGAGTTCAGTACAAATTTAATTAATGCATTATTTTTTTAATGAGCGTCATCAGCATGGAAGCATGTTTTCTGAAATGGTGGCCAAAGCATGAAGGGGCATATGAATGTTTAGCATATCTGAGATGTAAATACCTTACAATGCCAGCTACAAAAGCGTCATGTGAATGCCTGTTCTCACTTGCAGGTGAAATTGTAAATAAGAAGTGGGCAGCATTATCTCCCATAAATATATACAAACTTGTCTGTGTTAGTGATTGGCTGAAGAAGAAGTAGGACTGAGTTGACTTGTAGGCTCTAAAGTTTTACATTGTTTTGTTTTTGAATGCAGTTATGTAACAAAAAAAATCTACATTTGTAAGTTGCACTTTCATGATAAAGAGATTGTCCTACAGTACTTGTCTGAGGTGAATTGAAAAATACTATTTTTTTATCATTTTTACAGTGCAAATATTTGTAATAACAATAATAATATAAAGTG
Organism: Cuora mccordi; assembly: GCA_003846335.1. NCBI lineage: Eukaryota > Metazoa > Chordata > Testudines > Geoemydidae > Cuora > Cuora mccordi. The sequence goes on from RQSS01110849.1 coordinate 7,977, forward strand.
AGCACTGTACACTTTGTATTCTGTGTTGTAATTGAAATCAATATTTTTGAAAACGTAGAAAAAAATTTAAAAATACTTAATAAATTTCAACTGATATTCTTTTATTGTTTAGCAGTGTGATCAAAACTGTGATTAAGCGCAGTTAATTTTTTTTAGTTAATCTCATAAATTAACTCTGATTAATTGACAGCCCTAGTTTTAATCAGAGGAAATCTGGCAGTATGAAAGCCCCTCTCCTCTAACAACCAAGTAACTGGGGGATTACCTATTAGTTCTGTTGAGACTATAATATTGATTTATCATAAACCAAAGCATACTTACTATTTTGTAAAAATTCTTTTTCTGACCTCTGTCAATTAAACCCAATGTCTCTTTTTGTTTTCCAGTGAGGAACATTAAAGTTTACGTATTTGAATATATTTATAGGCCTCTCAACTCACAGATTCTGCAAGCACCTGAAATTGTCTGTAGTGTTAACCCTAACAATAACTCTTCCACAGTAATTATTTATACATGTGTAGTATTAGGAACTTGTCTTGGTCTGTATTTTCAAAATGCAAGTTATAATAAGGATGGCCATGTTAGATTGGGTGGGTGAAGTAATATTTTTACTGGACCAACTTCTGTTGGTGAGAAAGACAAGCTTTCAAGCTTACACAGAGCTCTTCTTCAGGTATTCAGGACGGGACTGTCTCTTCTGCTCCGTGTATAGTGCCTAACATATTTTGAGTGTGACTGCATTATAATAAAAGTGAAGCAAAAAAGGAAGAAGACAGAGTAAAGGAATTAGTGTTTGTAACAGGTAGAGAAACAAGGTTGACTGCAATCCTTTATTCTTCTTACCTGAAGAAGAGCTCTGTGTAAATGCAAAAGCTTGTCTCTCTCACCAACAGAAGTTGGTCCAACAAAAGATATTATCCCACCTACCTTGTCTCTCTAATATCTTGGGACCGATATGGCTACAACAACACTGCATACATGTTAGATCTTACCAACAGGTCATCTAGTGCAGCATCCTGTAAGACATTGCCCAGAGGAAGGTGCAAGAACCCCCGTAGTGAACAATTATGCAGTAATTAGCCTATTGTGGAAGTTTCTTCTTAATCCCTATTAGTTTGTGGTTGATTTATGTACTAAACATGAGGTTTTACATTCTTTAAAAAAAAAGGTTTTATCCTAATTCATGTAACAATGGATGTTCTCCTTATCCTTATGGTTCTTATAAGATCTTAAAGATCCATAATGAGGTGCAGCATAGTAAATGTAAATGCAGTAGAAATTACTTTTCTCAAACAACATGACTAACAACTGAGTAGCTTTTAGAAACTTATTCTGATTTATGTAGAACATTAACCTCAGATGCTGAGCTATCAGTCAGATTTAAATATGTTAATATTCTATTGTTTCATGGTGTTTCTATAGTTTTGAACCATCCAGTAACTGATTTATTTATTTAGCCTGATCTAACAGCATAACAGAGTATTTATGGGGAATGTTCAAGGTTCTAAGATTTGGCTCCTACTAATAAACCTCATGTAATCAGATTCTGCTTTGGATTTTACTTTTAAATGGTTCTATGTTCCCCTCCAGTCCTTCCCCCTGTACAAGCAAGCTATTCAGGACAAGGATTGTCTCTTCCACTGTTTGCATAGTGACTAGCACATTTTGAGTGTGATTGCACTATAAATAAAAGCGATGAGGAAAAGGAAAAGGAAGAAGAGAGAATAAAGCAATTAGTATTAGTAACAGGTAGAGAAACAAGGTTGACTGAGTCACTTTCTTCTGTTGAAACTGTATTCCTTGTGTAACATCAAACAAACCCAGCTCAGATATGTGTGTATACACACACACACACACACACACACATTCACACACACACACCTGAAGAAAAGCAGGGGTGATCATTTATTTAGCTGGATATCAATGGTCAGAAACATACTTTGGACCTGACCTAAGAGCCATTTATCATACTTTCAGAATGAGCTAGGAAAATATGCAGGAGCAAGAAAATGAGAAATATTCTTCTCCCGTTCCTGTTGACCCTTTGGCCCAGGAAAGATGGGTTATATCTATGGAAAAGGGGAGTGTAGCGAGTCGGTGTGGCTCCCCTCCGGTCCTGCAGAGGGAGCTCCCTGCCAGACGCCCAAGTGGGCTGAGACACCACTTCCTGTTCCCGCCCCCCGGAAGTCAAGGGGCGGGACAAGAAGTATAAAAGGAAGAGGCCAGAGCTCAGTCAGGAGCCAGCAGCCGCCGGGAGCAGACGTGCCGGCGGGAGCTCCTGACTGGGAGCCCTCTAGGAACCAAGGCAGCTGCCCAGACTGGCCTCCGCTCCCCCGCGCCCATTACGAGGAGGAGCCGCCAGAGCCGCCCCGTGACCGGTACTGGGACGAGCCGCCGGACCGCCCCTGCGTCCCCCCCAGAAGAGGAGCCGCCGGGGCTTCCCCGGCCCTGCTACCCGGAGGAGCCGCCGGAGCAGGCCTGGCCGGACTTTCCGGAGGTGCTACCAGACCTCCCACCAAGCCCGGACCCGGAGGAGCCGAGGACCTTTGA
>RQSS01110853.1:0-11498 GCA_003846335.1 Cuora mccordi
ACCAGATAAAACTGCGGCATCGGGCGCCTTAACCCGGCGTTCGGTTCCTCTGTAATTCTACCTGTTTTACAATTTACTTACTATTTCATTGAGTTTAATAAAAAGTCGTTATGACTATATCTGTCTCACTGTGAGCTTCCTGTCATACCCCCGAAGGTCCCTTTATCAATTCTGTGGAACCTGATTCGAAACACGAACTTTTATCTTCTGATCAAACAAATTGGCGAGCCTAAACCCATATTAATTAATATAACATGATTAAGTATTAGTATTAATAAAATAATTACAATATAAATTAAATTAAGTTGATAAATCAAATCAACATTACTCACACACCCCAAATAAGGCTACGCATCCCAAGGCCATCTTCCTTGGCTCAAAGTGGCAGGAGAGTTACTATTATAACAAACCATATTCACTACCTTAGTGCCTAAGGACCAACTAACAGTGGGTCCCCATTGTGCTAGGCAAAGTGCAAACAGAGAATAGTAGATGGCCCATGCCCTGAAGAATTTACAATCTAAATCAGGGGTAGGCAACCTGCGGCAGCGAGCTGATTTTCAGTGGCACTCACACTGCCTGGGTCCTGGCCCCTGGTCCGAGGGGGGGCTCTGCATTTTAATTTAATTTTAAATGAAGCTTCTTAGACATTTTAAAAACCTTATTTACTTTACATACAACAATAGTTTAGTTCTATATTATAGACTTATAGAAAGAGACCTTCTAAAAACGTTAATATGTGTTACTGGCACACGGAACCTTAAATTAGAGTGAATAAATGAAGACTCGGCACAGCACTGCTGAAAGGTTGCCGACCCCTGATCTAAATAGACAAGACAGACACAGAATGGGGGAAGGGCTAGAATCCACTGTTAGAATAGACATATTCAGGCCTGCCTGTAAAGCCTAGACTTTAAGAACCTAGGGGTATTTTTATCACTTTGTCTTTATACCCCGGTAACTAGCTAAGAATCAAAATCACAGTCTGCCTGTGTATGGGCCTTCTCTCACTAGGCTAGGCTGAGGCCTTGTTCTTAGACTAAGGCCTTTGGCTAAGCAGCAGGGGCAGCCATACGATGGGAAGCGAAGGTCACATCCTCACATCCCAAACCAGTCACACTGAACTAAGGTGCTACTGGGCTGTTAGGAAGATGATCCTGTCCTGATAGCGCCCATCACCACCAGATAAAGAAACAGATCTTAAGATGGTTAAAGAAAACTTAGTTTGACAGCAGCTGGTCTGGCAAGAAATCACTTCTCAATGGTTGTGGTTGTGAAACCCTAATTTCTGTACCGTTTTATCTTTAACAAGGTAAAAGTGGTGGCCACAATCAGTCTGGTTCTCTAATTGTTTCTGTCTGCTGCATAATTAATTTTTCTAGGTGTAAGTTCATTAGGGTAGTGGAATATGCTTACTTGGAAATAACCTCAATAAACATCACATTATCTGTGCTTCAGACTTCTGTTCTTTCGCTGCTTGCTGTCTGCGTGACAAGAACCAGGGAAGTGGGAGGGTGAAGGGAAAACCCACTAACAAATGGACATGACCTGATAACCAAGAGATAAGCCTTTAAGGAAGGTTTTAATACACTTTGGAACGGATCAGGGATTCCCATGAGGACTGAGAGGGAGCGATGGTAAACACGCATTTAGATCCTTTTCTTGTTTTATATCTTTTCCCCATAAGGCTGAACCTCTGGCACTGTCAAGGATCCATAGGATCTCTGCAATGCCCTGGCTTTTAAACAGTCCTTGGGAGGTGCCCCTTGAATGCACTAGACCCCCAAGGGGTCCCACTATTCCACAAGGACAGGCCACTTAGCTTCAACACCTGAGACTGAGCCACTTCCTCGGTGCCCTTCCTCCACACTCCTCTCCACTTCTTCCCATTACTCTCAGCCAGCACCACCTGCCGGCACCTTGGGAGATACTTGTGTTCCCTCCTCGTCTCTCACAACCTCGTCCCTCCCTGCTGCTTCTTAGCTCTAACCCTGCACACACCCTCCCCATGTCCTGACACCCCAGAATTATCTACTCCCCCCTTCTCCTCCCCTCCCACAGCTCTGTTCTCCCTTCACCGGCGGGGTCCTGAATGGAAACATTATACGCTCTCCTATTAAAAGAGGAGCTCATCTGACTGTCACACAAGCCATGCATGAGTCATACGCCTATTTACTCAATTTAGAATTCTACAGGCAGCATAGTTTCCTCTTAAAATGAGAAAAAGGCATGAAAGTTACAGTTATTAATGTAGTTATGAATGTAGCCAATAAGGATACATTCAATGCAATTTTAAAATGACTGATGGCACCAAAAAGGCACATGACAAAAATGATACTAGTGGGTGGGAGATAAGGCAAAAAATGGGGGGCAAGGAAGCTTGTCAAAACTTGTATGACGAATAAAGGTATAAAGTTATTACTGCTCAGGTTCTTTAGAGACCCCACAGCTTCTAATAACCCAGGGGACAGGACTCCTTACCCAGCGAGGTCACCGTCTCATAGTTCTCCTGCATGACGTCCCTGTAGAGGGCTCTCTGAGTGGGGTCCAGCAGAGCCCCCTCTTCTCTGGTGAAATACACAGCCACCTCCTCGAAGGTCACCGGCCCCTGAAAGAGCAAGAGTCCAACACTCAGTACCTGCTGCCCCACTCACAACCCCACTGTTCACAGAACAGCAGCACCAGGTAAATGGAAGCTCCGGGAGGCACATGTTAACAGAGTCCCACCCCACCTTGCCTAGAGCAGCCAGGCGGCATCAGAGGGTAGAAAGAGAGAACCTTTGTGTCTCCCAGCTGACAGATGGAGGCAGAGTCATCACATATATCACATACCCACTAGCCAGGGCTTGATATAGGAGATGGGGCTGTCTCTGGACCATGCTGGTGGTTCCCTGGTAGGAATCCCAACACTCTCCAAATAAAATATATGGAAGAAAGGGGAAGTCAATAGTAAAGAATAGAAGTTAGAAAGTCAGAATTGTAGAAAATTGGTAACGGAAGCTATCAGAAATCAATGACCAATTTATGAAAACAAGAAGGAAGTTTTTAAAAAGTATATTAAGTACAAAATTAATCCCTAACAATGGTACGGATGTTAAACAGCAGCTATTACAGTCAGACATGTTTAAATAAGCAGGTCCAGATAACTTGTATTCAAGAGTTCTGAAAAACCTGCTGGAGGAGTGTGGAGGACTGTTAATGTTGATTTTAATAAGGACTTGGAACACTTGGGAAATTCCAGAAGACTGGACTAAAGCTAATAATGTGCCAATATTTAAAAAGGGTAAAAGAGATGACCCAGCTAATTACAAGAGTGTCAGTCTGATACTGGGCATGATAATGGAGCAGCAAATATGGATTTAATTAATAAAGAATTAAAGGAGGGTAATATAATTAGTACCAATTAACAAAGGTTCAGAGACAACAGATCCAATCAAACTAACTGGATATCCTTATTGCATGAGATCAAAAGTTTGGTTGCAACTAATAGTATTGATGTAATATACCTAGACTTCTGTAAGGCATATGACTTGGTTCAGCACAACATTTTGACTAGAAAGATACAAAATAAACACAACATACATTAAATAGATTAAAAACTGGGATTGTAAATGGGGAACCATGGTCGAGTAGATTTCTTTCTAGGGGGTTCCCACAAGGATTGGTTCTTGGCCCTGTGCTATTTAACATTCTTATCAATGACCTGGAAGAGTATATAAAATCATCACCGATAACGTTTGCAGTTGCCACAAAGATCGGGGTTGATGGTAACTAATGAAGTATCAGTAGGTTCAGGTTCCCGCACTGGGAGTCTGGGAAGTTGTCCCAGCCCTGGCTGGGGGGTTATTTCCTGTTCCACAAAGACGAGAAGTTCCATTCCCAACTTCTGTGCCTTGAAATTAGGCCCTGACACTACACCCCACATTCAGCATAGTGGTATGATTATCAAATGATTAGGACATAATTATGATGCATTTTGTGCAAGACGTATCATATGTTCAGTATCTTTGGAAAAGTTAGGATTTTCTGAATATGATTATCCTATTTGTGTGCATGTATCATATTCGTATCTGAAGTTATGGATATTGACTCTGTATCTGTATTTCAAATGTGCTTACTCTGGGTAACACTCACAACGAGCCTTTCAGGTACAACAAAGAAGCCAGACAGTGTTCATGGCTCATCAACAAAGACAATGGACCATGGAAGAGCTTAGCCTCCTTGTGAATGTTTCAGCCAGCCTATGAGTCATGGCTACTATGACTCAGCAGGCCATGGTAGGGTCTGTGACCAGACCACATGCCACTAAACTCCATTTTGGTACCTGTATTTTTCCACAAACTGGACTGGGAACTGAGTTTAGAACAAAGGGTTTCTGCCATATGGAAAAGCTACATAAGGTGGGGTGTGACATCATCTCTTGGCCTCATTCCGCACACAAGAGAACTCCTGGAAACACCTGAGGAACAAAGACTGAACTCGGGGATATGCTGGTCCCAGGGGAAAGGGATTTCTAGCTTGTGTATGGAAACTTGGTGGACTGCTTCTATCGTCAGTCAGGGTGAGAAATTGCTAATTCAAATTCTATCCAGATAGTATGTTAGGCTTGGTTTGAGTTTTTGGTTATTTAAGTAATCTGCTTTGATCTGTTTGCTATCACTTATCGCTGGGAAATTGGCTTTTGTCTGCTATCTCTCCTTGAGTGGCTCAGGTAAAACACTTAGGTAGCTTAGTTGGATGCATAGCGCCACCTGCTGGCGTGTTGGGTGATAACAGGGCCTGGAGACGCTGGTTGAATCTCAAGCAAAGCAGTGCGAGAAGGGCAAGCCCAGCTTGAGGGTTAGAGGGCACAGCGGTTCCCAGAAGCCCCCCAGACTGCACCCCAGGGTGACAACCCATCACACCCTAAAGTACACAAGTCTCAGCAGGTTTGTCACATCCTGTCCCCTCCCATTCCACACCCTAGATAGCTCCTGCCTCCCACCCTCCTATACATTTACTGCTCCTCTCCCTCCAAGCAGAACCCACCACCAGCTCCCTGAGAATCCCCTACCTGAGCCAGCTCCATTGCTTCCCGCTGGGAGGAGGGGATGATCTGGGGCGAAACGTGGATGTTATTCTGTAACCTGCCAGGGCGAGAAGGGCAATGTGAGAGAATTCAGACAGGGTTTCTGTCCTTTCCACATGTCGATTCCCCCCAGCATTGTTCCCTGCTAATGGACATTCCAGGTTCTGCCACACTGTGAAGCGCAGAGTGACCATATCCCAGTACAGGCCTAGCCCCCTCCCACCAGGGTGTGACCCTCTGACACATGGTGAAACTCTCCCAGCAGCAGAGTCTCTCTGTTACACTTATCATGTTTGTGGGCGATACCAAGCTGGGAGGGGTTGCAAGTGCTTTGGAGGATAGAATTAAAATTCAAAATTATCTGGACAAACTGGAGAAATGGTCTGAAGTAAACAGGATGAAATTCAATAAGGACAAATGCAAAGTGCTCCGCTTAGGAAGGAACAATCACTTGCACACATGCAAGACAGGAAATGACTGCCCGGGAAGGAGCACTGCAGAAACGGATCTGGGAGTCACAGTGGATCACAAGCTAAATGAGAGTCAACAATGCTATGCGGTTGCAAAAAAAGCAAGTATAATTCTACATAAGATAACATAACATAAGAACGGCCGTACCGGGTCAGACCAAAGGTCCATCCAGCCCAGTATCTGTCTACCGACAGTGGCCAATGCCAGGTGCCCCAGAGGGAGTGAACCTAACAGGCAATGATCAAGTGATCTTCCTCCTGCCATTCATCTCCATCCTCTGATGAACAGAGGCTAGGGACACCATTCTTACCCATCCTGGCTAATAGCCATTTATGGACTTAGCTACCATGAATTTATCCAGTCCCCTTTTAAACATTGTTATAGTCCTCGCCTTCACAACCTCCTCAGGTAAGGAGTTCCACAAGTTGACTGTGCGCTGCGTGAAGAAGAACTTCCTTTTATTTGTTTTAAACCTGCTGCCTATTAATTTCATTTGGTGACCCCTAGTTCTCGTATTATGGGAATAAGTAAATAACTTCTCCTTATCCACTTTCTCAACATCACTCATGATTTTATATACCTCTATCATATCCCCCCTTAGTCTCCTCTTCTCCAAGCTGAAGAGTCCCAGCCTCTTTAATCTTTCCTCGTATGGGACCCTCTCTAAACCCCTAATCATTTTAGTTGCCCTTTTCTGAACCTTTTCTAGTGCTAGAATATCTTTTTTGAGGTGAGGTGACCACATCTGTACACAGTATTCGAGATGTGGGCATACCATGGATTTATATAAGGGCAATAATATATTCTCCGTCTTGTTCTCTATCCCCTTTTTAATGATTCCTAACATCCTGTTTGCTTTTTTGACCGCCTCTGCACACTGCGTGGACATCTTCAGAGAACTATCCACGATGACTCCAAGATCTTTTTCCTGACTCGTTGTAGCTAAATTAGCCCCCATCATATTGTATGTATAGTTGGTGTTATTTTTTCCAATGTGCATTCCTTTACATTTATCCACATTAAATTTCATTTGCCATTTTGTTGCCCAATCACTTAGTTTTGTGAGATCTTTTTGAAGTTCTTCACAGTCTGCTTTGGTCTTAACTATCTTGAGCAGTTTAGTATCATCTGCAAACTTTGCCACCTCACTGTTTACCCCTTTCTCCAGATCATTTATGAATAAATTGAATAGGATTGGTCCTAGGACTGACCCTTGGGAACACCACTAGTTACCCCTCTCCATTCTGAGAATTTACCATTAATTCCTACCCTTTGTTCCCTGTCTTTTAACCAGTTGTCAGTCCATGAAAGGACCTTCCCCTTTATCCCATGACAACTTAATTTACGTAAGAGCCTTTGATGAGGGATCTTGTCAAAAGCTTTCTGGAAATCCAAATACACTATGTCCACTGGATCCCCCTTGTCCACATGTTTGTTGACCCCTTCAAAGAACTCTAATAGATTAGTAAGACACGATTTCCCTTTACAGAAACCATGTTGACTACTGCTCAATAATTTATGTTTTTCTGTGTGTCTGACAATTTTATTTTTAACTATTGTTTCAACTAGTTTGCCCGGTACCGACATTAGACTTACCGGTCTGTAATTGCCAGGATCACCTCTAGAGCCCTTTTTAAATATTGGCGTTACATTAGCTAACTTCCAATCATTGGGTACTGAAGCCGATTTAAAGGACAGGTTACAAACCTTAGTTAATAGTTCCGCAACTTCACATTTGAGTTCTTTCAGAACTCTTGGGTGAATGCCATCTGGTCCCGGTGACTTGTTAATGTTGAGTTTATCAATCAATTCCAAAACCTCCTCTAGTGACACTTCAATCTGTGATAGTTCCTCAGATCTGTCACCTATAAAAGCCGGCCCAGGTTTGGGAATCTCCCTAACATCCTCAGCCGTGAAGACCGAAGCAAAGAATCCATTTAGTTTCTCCGCAATGACTTTATCGTCTTTAAGCGCTCCTTTTATATTTTGATCGTCAAGGAGCCCCACTGGTTGTTTAGCTGGCTTCCTGCTTCTGATATACTTTAAAAACATTTTGTTATTAACTTTGGAGTTTTTGGCTAGCCGTTCTTCAAACTCCTCTTTGGCTTTTCTTATTACACTCTTGCACTTAAGCTGGCAGTGTTTGTGCTCCTTTCTATTTGCCTCACTAGGATTTGACTTCCACTTTTTAAAGGAAGTCTTTTTATCTCTCACTGCTTCTTTTACATGGTTGTTAAGCCACGATGGCTCTTTTTTATATTTTTTAATATCTCAGGAGTATTGTGTCCTGTTCAAGGTGCCACATTTCAGGAAGATGTAGACAAATTGGAGAAAGTCCAGAGAAGAGCAACAAAAATGATTAACGGTCTAGAGAACATGACCTATGAGAGAAGACTAAAAAATTTGTGTTTGTTTAGTCTGGAGAAGATATGATCAGCTTTCTAGTACATAAAAGTTCATTTCGAGGAGGAAGGAGAAACATTGTTCTTCTTAACCTCTGAGGACAGGACAAAAAGCAATGGGCTTAAATTGCAGCAAGAAAGGTTTAGGTTGGACATTAGGAAAAACTCCCTAACTGGCAGAGTGGTTAAGCACTGGAATAAATTGTCTAGGGAAGTTGTGGAATCTCCATCATTGGGGATTTTTAAGAGCAGGCTGGACAAACACCTCTCAGGGATGGGCTAGATCAGGGGTGGGCAACATGTGGCTCTTTAGAATTTAATATGCGGCTCTTTGTATAGGCACCAACTCCGGGGTTGGAACTACAGGCACCAACTTTCCAGTGTGCTGGGTGTGCTCACTACTCAGCTACAGGCCCTGCCCCCAGTCCACCCCTTCCCTGAGCCTGCAGTGCCCTTGCTCCATTCCCCCCCGGCCCCGAGTGCCTTGCATAGCGTGAACAGCTGATCGGGAGGTGCGGAGAGGGAGGGGGAGGTTCTGATTATTGTGGCTTCCCATGGGTGGCTGCTGACGTATTACTGTGATTCTTTGGCAATGTACATTGGTAAATTCTGGCTCCTCCTCAGGCTGGCCACTCCTGGTCTAGATAATACTTCATCCTGCCTTGAGGGCAGGGGACTGGACTAGCTACCTCTCGAGGTCCCTTCCAGTTCTGTGATTCTATGAAGCAAAGGCCAGAGAAGAGCAGAACCAAAGGAGTCACTCTGGGGATTCTCCCTGTCATTGTCCCCAAGGCAGCTCTCTCAGGTTTACGAAGTTGTTGGATGCTCCAGCCTTTATCCAGTCTCTCCTGGCAGTGCCCCCTTCATGGGCTGGGCCTAGTTTTAGCTTTTGGGAAGCGTGACCCCGGGGGTGCTGAGACTGGGCCTTCTTGCCTCAGCACATCTTGTTCCTTTCTGTGGCTCCCCAGCAAGTCCCAATGAGTAGATACTCCTCATACAGACTGTGAACATGAGAATGTGTTTAGTGTTTAGACTTCATTGAACGCTTGTGAGTTGCTTCCTGGGTTAACATCTGACTAGCTGCATTGTGAGCCTCTGTGGCTCTGTAAATCACCAGACAGGAGAGAGACTTTACCTAGGTGAAGTGCTGATTGACAGCCGAATGCATTACACCCTGCCTGGCAGGAAAGGTCCATCCACACCAGAGAGACTATTATGGGATGTTAAAGAAGACACAAGACTGTTGTTGTGCTCTTGACTTCCCATTAGCTGAGTTTCCAGCTCAGATCACATGGCAGGAAGGGGATGAAAAACCCCATACAGAGGGAACTGATGATCTGTATGCTGCTTGGACTCTGCGGGGCAAAGTTCCTAGGCATAAGCAAGAGATCCCCAGCTGCCTAGCCAGGGTTAGTCCTAAAGAATATGTAGAGCTTGCTTATTATAGAAGCTTCTATCACCTTTAAAATTTAAGACTGTAACTCGTCTGCATCTATAGGATTACCTGCTTTAACTTTGTAAACAACTCTCCTTTCCTTTTAAATAAATCTTAATACAAGTTACGACAGGACTGGCTACAAGTGTTGTCTTTCTTGGAAGATCTAAGATTCAGTTGACCTAAGGAAGTGACTGGTCCTTTGGGACTGGCAGTAACATGAACATTGCTGTGATTCGTGGGGTAAGGCAGTGGTTCTCAACCAGGGGTCTGGGGCCCCTGGGGGGCCGTGAGCAGCTTTCAGGGGGCTGCCAAGCAAGGCCGGCATTAGACTCGCTGAGGCCCAGCGCATGGGGCTGAAGTCCAGGGCCCTGAGCCCCACCACCAGGGCTGAAGCCAAAGCCTGAGCAATGTAGCTTTGTGGGGGCCCCTGTAGCATGGGGCCACAGTTGCCCTGCTTGCTGCCCCCTAACACCAGCCCTGGCTTTTATATGCAGAAAACCAGTTATTGTGGCCCACATGGGCAGTGGAGTTTTTATAGCATGTTGGGTGGGGCGAGGGGGGCGCGAAAGAAAAAGGTTGAGAACCCCTGGACTAAGGGACCATCTGTCACAGAGGTTGGCTCACCTGCGTGGTGAGATCTATGGGATCACCCAAGGGGACTGTCTGTGATTCCATGTTGATGCTGTTACAGAGCCTGAAGCGTTTACACTGGCTACTTGGTTGGTGAAATCTCCATACAGACCTCGCACCCAATTTGGGGTATGTTCCCTGCTTCTTGCCAGTCTGCCCGATGCTGCTGCTCGTGCTCTCGAGTCACTGGGGACAGCGTTACAGAGAGAGGGGCTGTGACTTCCCCACGGTCACTGAACAGGTCTGTGACAGAGCCAGGAACAGACCCTGTTAGCTCCAGAGCCCCGTCACCCGCAGCTTGGAAAGGCCCCCGAGCACACTGTATTAGGCTGCAGGAAGAGGTGTGCAGGGACTGCAGCTGAGCTGCCCTGCCAAGACAGCCTGTGCATCCATGGACAAACCACCTCGCTGGGGGGTGTCCCCTGGGTCAGGAGAAGTCAGTGTCCAGCCCTGTGGGGCTGTGCTCCTGGCTCATACCTCCAGCACTCACTGCTGCCCCTCCCTTCCCAGCTGCACTGTTCAGCCAGCCCCAAGCCTCTGTGAGGTCACTTCCCCCCACCCCCACCTCAAACCTTCAAACTGGGACATGGTGCACCAGTACCAATCAGAGTGCACTAGTGTAAATTCTGTCTATACTAAGGGTTTGCACCAGTGCCTAAAACACCAGGGTGGCAGAGACCTTCAGAAACAGCAGTACGGTGGCACTAGAACCTATTTCTAGCTCGGTCCCGGACAGCCTGGGTGACCTTGGACACGTCAATGTTTCTCCTCCCATCTTTAGTCTCTTCACCCAGCTGCCACTCACTGGGGTCTCCTCTCTCCCCAGAGCTGCTCACCACTACAGTCTGTGTGGGTGTCCGCAGAGCTAAGGCAGGTCAGCTCGGGAATAGTCTTACAAGGGGGGCTGGGGAGTTTCTGTCCCTGGAAGTTTTTAAGGACAGGTAGGACAAAGCTCTTTCGTAGATAATCTAGAGATACTTGGTCCTGTCTCGGCAGAGAGCTGGACTTGATGACATCTTGAGGTCCTATCTAGCCCTACATGTCTAGGATGCGATGCAATATATACATATAAAAACCCAACATACAGGAAAAAAAACCCACCACAACATAATGTCAGGCAATTCAGGGGGGAAAAAAAACACAACCTACACTCCACAGCATAAAATGACAATACAAAGGAAAAGAAAGTAACACGATGCAAATGACAACATCCTAGGACAGAAGTACACAACGGAAAATAGCTCAACTCAAACCAACACAGCACAGGCACCAACAAGCTGAGACAAAACAATGCACCACAAAACTGCTACACAACATGGTGCGATCACAGTTCCAAATGGCCCCATGCAAAACAGCTCAGCGTAGAACAGGACACAGCACAAAAGAGAATTATTTCAGTGTAGGCCTGGAAGGGATCTTGAGAGGGCGTCTACTCCAGCCCCCTGTGCTGAGGCAGAACCAAGTATCCCTAGACATTCCCAGACTGGTG
>RQSS01110860.1:0-13357 GCA_003846335.1 Cuora mccordi
CCTACTGCGAATGACGATACAGGTGATAACTGCAATTGCCCTAATAGGAGAGTGTTTCTGTCTGCGGTACCAAAGTAAAGGGGACAGAGTACACAGCAGACTGGACAAACATGGTTTTGCTTGGCAATAAGGTGGTGTCACATGTACACATACACACTATACATATATACCCATATACGCTATAATATATACGCCAGCTCCATATTATCCATACATATTAAATATCTGGGAGTGTCTCTAAGGCTCAGTCATAATGCTACATTCCTCAGTCATGGTCCCGGGCCTAACATTCCCAGGCCCACCATAAGGGACTAAAAATAACTGGATAATAAAATCTGTCTATCAGTCGTACGAGGGAATGTGCAGACTAAGGACAGGTGGGGCATGAGTGTATGGATGGTAAAATAAGATACCCACATAACAGTGTTTAGCCCACTGGGTTATCTTTAGTCCAGGCATTATGCTTTTCTGGGACGAGGGGTAAACATCCTCCCCATAAAAAGAGAAAAAATGGGGGAATGTGGTAAGATGAGGCCTGAGACATAAACCCTTATATTAGAGGCCTGGTATGAGGCCTAAGGCCTGAGCTAAAGTAATGGTCAAGACTTTGCTAACATAAAGCAAAGTGAAGCTGTGAGCCAGAGGCAGGCCCTGTTCACAGAAGCTAGCAAGGAAAGGGCTGATGCTGCAAAAACACACATACCTAAAAGATACTGGACACTAGAGATACAAACATGTGCCAGCCTGGCACCAAGAACCCTCGATAGCTGCACATTCCACACATAACAAGGAACAGGCTGAGCCATCCTAAAGACAGGGGCAAAAGGGTAATATGGTGGCTAGAGTTGTTTTGTTCGAACCAACATGTACAAGGTGAGAGGCGGTGCCTTAATACATAGAGGGGTTCCACCTCAATACGTCAGCAGTGATGTGTAACTGGTTTGTTCCTGTGTATAAGAACGCACCCCTGAGGCGTTGTCTTTGTCTGGCCTAAGGGGCAGTGGAGAATCTCGTCATGGACTGAGCCTTGTCAGGGGCACAAATTCTTGGCATGTCCTGTAGAGTCTGCAGGAAACGATTATTGTGCTTCGTTTGACAATAAACCTGGCTGGGAGCCATCGTTCCTTATCGGAGTCTGTGGTCATTGGGGGTTCTCTCAGGGTTTGCTGGGTCAGCGATCTGTGCAGAGCCGGGGCAGCACACAGAGGGAACACACGCAGCCAACTGCTATCATCATTGAACAGAGCAGAGCAGCACACCGGTGACATCTGACGACAGAAGGCATTTCACACTTCTGACTGGTCCTTTTCTGTTCCATTTAACTAACTTCCCCATTTTTGTGTAGTTCCCCTTTCTGAAGTGAAACGCTGCTGTGGTGGTTTCTTTGGCATTCTTCCCTGCTGCCACGGAAGTTAAATTTAATTGTATTAGGGTTGCTATTACTGAGAAATGCAGCTATATTCACCTCTTGGAAGAGATTCTGTGCTTCACTAAATCAAGAACTGCCTCGCCGCTTGTGGGGTCCAGGACTAGCTGCTCCAAGCAGCAGTCAATAGTGTGTTCCAGGCCCCATTAAGTGCCCCCACGACATATTCCACACACCCCATATAGTGCTCTATAGATTTCACTGATATCCACATCAAAACAGGGGACGATATTTTAGAGAAGTTGAAAAGAGATGGTTCACACATGGCTGATTACAGGGGACAAAGCTTTGGCACCGGAGCTAACGTGGCTGCAGAATCACAAGGTGTCACAAATCGAATTCAGCAGGTAATTAGTAGGCGCCTTTCATCCCAAGTGCTGCCCACTCCCTGAAGCTCGTTGGAGAAGCTGCTGCAATGGGTGTTCCCCGAGTTGCTCTGTCATTTTGGAAGTGTTCAGAGATTGTGTCCCTGGTTCTCCACATCTACTAGCCATTGGGAAGTGTAAAGCATATTAGCGTCACATTGACACGCCAAAGCACCACAGGATGGACGGCAAGGGCAGAAGCAATCCATGCGGTGTGGAGTGGCTCACGAACGTGGGTGCTGGTCTCAGGGCAGACTGCCAAGGAGCAGGGCACAAACCCCAGACTGGTTGTGTTCTATAATTAGCTTTCCCCATCCCAGTAACAAGTATGAACTCCTCAGGTGCTGTAACAGCCTCAACATGGAGTCATAGACTGTTCCCTTGGGCACTTTCTCTATCTTGCCACCCAGGCAAGGGTGCCTCTGTGATAGATTGGCTCTTACACCAAAAATCCCAACAGTGTTCACATTACTCCAGTCCAAAAGGACCAGTCACTTACCCCAGATCTCCAGGTCAATTGCACCTTAGATCCATTACCAAAGACAACCCTTGTAGCCAAGCCTGTGTAACCCTTCTGCCAGGTGGCGCCAGCAGCAACAAGGGCCAGGTTCAGTATCTAGAGGTTCCTTTTCAACAATACAGCACAGAACCGGCTCGAGCCCCCACCCAGTGACCTTGGACAATTACACAGCATCCCTGGGCGCCTCTAAGAGGCACTACTTCCCCTCTCGCACGTAGAGTCTGAGTGTAGCAAAACACTTAATAAAAGGAGGGAAGTAACTCAGCATTAATTTGGGAAAACACCACAACTAGGTTCATAAACATAAACCATGAGGAAAAGACCCTCCCCTAAGTAAGTTGGTCTGTCCCCTTTTCCCCTCAGGTTCTTAAGTCCAGCAACCCAAATGTTCCTTTAATGTGCCCATCCCTTCTCTGCACCCCACTCACAGTTGCAACCCCAGAGTTCAGAGCTTCCTCCGCACAGTTCACCTCCTACCCTGAGTGGAGGTAAGAAAGCACCTTACTCACTCCACTGCTTGGGTACTTACTCACCACCCCTCTCCACCAGCCCTCCTGGTGGCCAATTGCCAGACTTCCCTCTGAGGCTCCACTCTGGTCCTCTCCACCAGCCACTTTGCCAACCAATCAACAAGATGTCTTCAGGTCCCACCACTTAACACAGCCCTCACTGATTCTAACTGTTAGTGGGGGAGCCTCACCGCTGGTGCACTAGACAGGATCCTGTATCAGAGATGCTGTCTCAAAGCAAGTCTAATACCATCTCGATGCAGCTAGGGTCCACGCTGGCGGACGTGGTCCACCCAGACCAGACCTACACTGTCCCGGGCTGCACGATATTTGATAACCTGTATCTGGTCCGGGACTTTCTGGAATTAGGGTGCAGGGATGGTCTGTCGTTTACCCTCTTGTCCCTGGATCAGGAGAAGGCATTCGACAGGGTGGACCACGGGTATCTCCTGAGCATTCTGTGAGTGTTCAGCTTCGGACCCCGGTTTGTGGGTTTTCTCCAGGTGCTGTACGCTTCCGCGGAGTGTCTGGTCAGGCTCAACTGGGCCCTGACCGAGCCGGTCAGCTTCGGGCAAGGAGTACGGCAGGGGTGTCCCCTCTTGGATCAGCTGTACACTCTGGAGATCGAGCCCTTCCTCTGTCTCCTCCGTCGGAGGCTGACGGGGTTGGTGCTTCGAGAGCCAGAGCTGCGGCTGGCCCTGTCGGCATACGCCGACGATGTGCTGCTCATGGTCCAGGACCCAGGTGACTTGGTGCGGGTGGAGTCTTGCCAGGCCATCTACTCAGCAGCCTCCTCTGCCCGGGTCAACTGGGTCAAGAGCTCTGGCCTGGTGGTCGGGGACGGGTGGCAAGCAAGCTCCTTCCCACCCGTGCTTCAGGCCATCCGGTGGAGCGCGGGTCCGCTGCTCTATCTCGGCGTTTACCTTTCTGCCATGCATCCGTCTCCGCCGGAGAACTGGCAAGGTTTGCAGGGCAGGGTGACGGAGCGGCTCCGGAAATGGGCAGGACTACTCTGGTGCCTCTCTCTCCAAGGGAGGGCACTGGTGCTCAATCAACTTGTCCTGTCCATGCTCTGGTACCGGCTCAACACCCTGGTCCCGGCCCTGGTGTTCCTGGCCGACCTCTGGAGGGTGATTCTGGAGTTCTTTTGGCCAGGGACGCACTGGGCCCCTGCAGGGGTGCTCCACCTGCCCCTGGAGGAGCGGGGGGCAAGGCCTGAAGTGCCTGCGCACTCAGGTCCACGTCTTCCACCTCGAGGCCCTGCAGAGGCTCCTTTATGGTGCAGGTAGTCCGGCGTGGAGAGCCCTGGCGCACGCCTGCCTGTGCCACTTCCGAGGGCTCCGATACGACCGGCAGCTCCTTTATCTCCATCCGAGAGGTCTTCTGCGAGACCCCTCTGGATTGCCGGTCTTCTACCAAGATCTCCTCCGGACCTGGAAGCTCTTTTCAATGACCAGGTCCGTGGCGGCCATGGTGGGGGTTGATCTCCTCGCGGAGCCCTTGCTACACAGCCCCCAGATCCGTGTGCAGGTAGCAGAGTCCCCCGTGGTGCACCAGAGGCTGGTCTTGGCGGGAGTCACCAGGGTCAGAGACCTCCTGGACTACGACTGGGGAGACTGGCTGGATCCCCTGACGCTCGCTCAGCGCATGGGGCTCTCCAGACCTTGCCCTCCCTGACGCATACTTCAGGAGGTGAAGGCCGCTTTACTGCCCGCTGCTCAGGCCTACCTCGACCGGGTCCTGCGAGAGGGCACGCCCCGCCCACCTTCCACCCTGGGCCCCGTGGACCTTTTTATCGGGCTCCTGCCCTGTGGATCCAATCGACCCCCTCACCCTTTAACTGCGAGCCGGATGCCCAATCTGCAGCTGGTTCTGTTCCAGACCGTGCCAAGGAAACATCTGTACACACTCGTGCTCCACACTCTTCACTACCTCACCCTCATGTCCTGCCCCGATACAAAATGGCGGGTCCTCCTGCCACCTCTCGAGGGTGAGGAGCCCCGGTGGGCCAGCTTATATTCTGCCCTGGTTTCCGAGGCCCGCCGGGGATGTCGGTTGGCGGCTCCTTCATGGGGCCGTGAGCACGGGCGTGTACTTGGCGCGGTTTACCCCTGTCCCCACCACCTGCCCCTTTTGCGGCGTGAAGGAGACCCTGGCGCATGTTTATTTGGAGTGTGCCAGGTTGCAGCCCCTGTTCCGGCTCCTCTTGGATCTCTTATTGCGTTTTTGGTTGCACTTGTCCCCTCACCTGTTTATCTATGCACTCCCCATCCGTGGCCCCACAAAGTCGCTGGATCTCCTTGTCAACCTCCTCTTGACCCTGGCCAACTAGCCATCTACAAAACCAGGGAGAGGAGGTTGGCCGGCGGGATTTCCTGCGACTGTGGGGCCTATTTCCGCTCCTCCGTCCGTTCACGCATCTGGGCAGAGTTCCTCTGGGCGGCGTCCACTAGCTCCCTTGATGCCTTCGAGGAGCAGTGGGCATTGTCTGGGGTTCTCTGCTTGGTGTCCCCATCAGGTTCCCTTCGTTTAGCCCTATGACCTCACTCCCGATCCTGTTTTTTTCATTGGTTGTCCCAAGTAATTAGTTGGTATCACAGACCTGTGGATCTTCCCCTTAGGCTGTGGGGAGGTCCTTTAGCAGAGGGCGGGCTTCGCCCGCCCACTTCCTGAATACCAACAGGACTACTCTGCTGTTCCCAACTGACCTGGGTCTATCACACTGCCTCACAGTGCTAGACTCAAGGAGCTCAATCTGTTCAGCTGAGCAAAGAAAAGGTTAAGGGGTGATTTGATTCCAGTCTGTAAATACCTACATGGGAACAGATATTGAGCAATGGGCTCCCCAGTCTAGCAGACGAAGGTGTAAAACGATCCAATGGCTGGGAGCTGAAGCTAGACAAATTCAGACTGGAAATGAGGCAGAAATTTTTGCCAGTGAGAGTAACTGGAACAACTTCCCCAGGGTCGTGGTGCATTCTCCATCATGGGCAATTTTAATATCGACTTTAGATGTTTTTCTAGAAGCTCCGCTCTAGGCATTATTGTGGGGCAGGTCTCTGGCCTGTGTTTTACAGGGGTCAGACCAGGTGATCCCAATGGTCCCTCCTGGCCTTGCAATCTATGCATAAAATTCACAGTAGGAGTCAGATGGTGCTTGGAAATGAGATGAGGGAAGTTACCAGGTGCCACGAATTCACAGGGTCTGTGCTGTGCCGGGCCTTTAAACAGCCTCACTAGCCCCAGATACCAGCAGCCTTAACGATGCTGCCACTGGTGGGACACAACGGAGAGTATCAGTTCAGGACTAATTGCTCAGAGCAGGGCAGTCACAGCCCAAGGCTGGGTTCCTTTGCACACCAAGGCAAACCAAACCAGCCAGACAAAGAGGACTTCGGTCTCATCCCACTGGCTGACCACAAGTCACACAAGCAATTCCCTTAGACACTCCAGTTTCCCACTATCACCAGCAGTGCCCCTTGTTATGGGGATGAATGGTTATGAAAACCAATACCCCAGTAAAAGAAAAAATGCATGCAAAAAATCCCAATCCCAAAGGACCAAGCCCCAGACGAATATACAAATCAGATCTTACCCACAAATCACACTGTTGCCAATCCTTTAGAATCTAAAATCTAAAGGTTTATTCATAAAAGGAAAAAGATAGAGATGAGAGCTAGAATCGGTGAAATTGAATCAATTCCATTCAGTAATGGCAACGTCCTTGGTTCAGGCTTGTAGCAGAGATGGAATGAAATGCAGATTCAAATCAAGTCTCTGGAACATCCCCAGCTGGGATGGGTCATTCAGTCCTTTGTTCAGAGCTTCAGTTTGTAGCAAAGTCCCTCCAGAGGTAAGAAGCAGGATTGAAGACAAGATGGAGGAGTTTTCAGGGACTTTTATATTCTCTGCCCTGTGGAAGGACCACCCCCTTTGGTCTTACTGTGGAAAATCCCAGCAACAAGATGGAGTCTGGAGTCACATGGGTAAGTCACATGTCCATGCATGACTCAGTTTGCAGGCCGACGACATTGTTTACATGTTAGTTTGAGCTTTCCCAGGAAAGCTCAGATGTGGGTTGGCGTCTCCCAAAGTCCATTGTCCATTAAGTGTTTCTTCACGGGGCAGTTACTGGGAATAGTCCCTTCTCGAGAAGCTGCCCAAATGCTGCACTGAGGCTACTTAGAATCAAAGCACATTGAGATACAAGTACAGAGCCAATATTCATAACTTCGACTACAAAAGGATACACCCATGCAGACAGCATAACCCTAACCAGCAAATCATAGCGTCTTCATAGATGCCTCACACGACAACCTTTGTACAATATTTGCTGCAAATATGTAACAGTGGTTGCAACAATGATCTATACGATCTCAGCACTGACAGATGGTGGGAGGGGGAAGGAAATAGCTTTCATTTATCTGTTATCTCAGCCCTGACAAACGCTTCCTCCTGCTCCCAGCCCGGCCGGTAGCTGGGTCCTGGCTTCTCTTATCTCTGTTTGCCTGGGCGTTAAATGATTGTAGCTGCCATCAGCACAGATCTGCATGTTCAGTACTGACACCCGGTCCCCTCCCCGCACTGGTCTATAAGTGCCCCGGGCCCGGCCAGTGTCCCATGCAGGCTGCACTTGGACTGGCCTTGCACCAGAGCAGCTACCCAGCGAGACACTCAGGTGAGACCCTGGCTTCCTCCAGCTTCCTCCTCCTGCGCTGGGGGCTGGCAGCAGCTGATCTGTTACAGGGGTGGGTGGCCAGGCTTGTCCCGTGTGTGTACCCTGAGCCCTGAGCCTGGGGCCGTCTCTGTCTCCCCCCTTCCTCCCACCCAGCACAGCCCTGCACGCAGCACCCTAACGCCTTGCGGAGCTGTGCCCAGCGCGCTGCCCCTCCGGGAGCTGTCCCAGCCTCCAGTCCTGTGTCCAGGCCCTGCTGGAGCATCTCTCTGCAGGGCGGCTCTCCCATTCGACCCCTTCTGCTAATAATGGTGCAACGGGGGTCGCAGCCCCCACCATGGGGTGCTGTAACTATAACACCTCCCCACCCTCCCCGGCCCAACCACGCGGCGTTGGCTTTCCAGACACATGATCCTGGAGCTGGAAATATGAGTGTGATTCAAACACCTGTTAGTGGGGAAAGGCCGCAGGGGCGGGGTCAGTGGGTGTTTCATGTACCAGGTGCTGGGTGATAACACAAGAGGCTCCATGTTTCTAACACTAACCCAGCTCTCTAGTCAGAGAAGGATTGCAGAGGTGCTGCACCTGCAGCTGGCATTCCAGCCATGTGCACACAGACTGGCCTCCATCCTGGTGCCACTGGGGCCTCTTCCAAACTCTCCCCCCTGCCACCTGTGCCCTCCCCCCAAGTTCCATGTAGGTGGCTACCGAGGGGACCTGCCAGCCCCAGCACTGGGGGAGAGAGGGACAGCGGGAGATGGCAAATGCCCCTTCTGAGAACTGCTTTGCTCTGCAAATGGGACCCTGTTGCCTGGGACCCAGGTCCCATCTGAGTGACCACGAACTCCCTGCTGATCCCTCCTTCTCCCCACCTGCAGCCCTGGGCTGGGGTGTCCCTGGAGATGCTGCTTGCAGAGCCCAGCCACTGAGGAGCTGGGACCTGGCTCCCTGCCGGGTGTTCAGTTCTGTCCCTGGGGCCTGGCTCAGTGAGGGGTGGAAGAGGAAGGGCCCTTTGGACCCAGGCAGATGGGCCCCGAGCTCGGTGCCTCAGAACTGGGAGACGGGATCCCTCTCGGGGCCCTTCCAGCCCAGCCAGGTACTTTAGCAAACAGTCCCAGCACCGAAGCGCCTCCCCCTGGGAAATGCCCCATGGGGAGGGGAGGGTCGCTCCGGGGGGTGTCTCAGGCTCTCCTGGCCCCATCTCCCTTGTGTGTTTTCTCCCCAGGGGAAGTGAGAAGATGGGGCCAGTCGCCTACTTCAGCCTCTGCCTCCTCGGCTGCCTGATCTTTAACCCCTCGCTGGCAGGTGAGTCCCTGCCCGGCCCTCGGGAAGTGAATTCATTTCCCTCTCGCTCCCAGAGCCACTGCCCGTCTCCTGCTGCTGGGGGTCACTGCCCGGGGGGAGCCCAGGCCCTGCAGCCCCTCCCCAGGGAGCGGGTGAGAGAAGGTGGGTGAAAGGCCCCCCAGGGTCGGCTCTTCCCATGAGGATTGGGTGGGGCCAGCCCCCGTCAGCTCCAGGCTCCCATCCCCCCCTCCCGTGGTCCCCTCCCACTGGCCGGCCGTGTCCCCACGGGGTCCCTCTCCAAGGGCTGCTCATGGCTCCACTCCAGCCCCAGCTTCTCCCCCATCCGGCCTCTGCTTCCGGCTGGGCTGCTCCAGTCCCTGCACGCTGTGTCTTTCTCCTCAGACTGTCCTGTTCCTCCCCCTGCTGGAACGCGGCTCCACCCCGTCCCTCTGTGCCCCCAGGCCTGAGAAGGGCAGAGCCTGCCCAGTGTTCCCCTCCCCTCTGCCCCAGCCCCACAGATCCCTGCTATCCCCCCTCTATGTCCCATCTCCCTGGGCACCTCTCTCCCCTTCCCTCCTCCTACAACCCCCCAGCTCCTTCCATCCAGAACTGGGCCCCTGCCCCGATTTCCTGCCTAGTCCCAGTCTGTGCCAACCCCACTGCTCCCCCAGCTTCACCCCGTGGCCCTGGGGGTTCCCTTCCTGCCCCCCTGCCGGCTTCCTTGGCCCCACTGTCCTGCATGGCCCCAGGGGAGAGGGGGAGAAGCTCAGGGTGGCAGGAATTCCCTCTGCCCGAGGGCTGCGGCTGAACGGGGGCCACTGTGGCTGGCAGCTCCATATTTCCCCCATTCCCGGGGCTGAGAGTCCATGGGGCTCCCTGGGGTGGGGGGGTGGGGGGCTATCAGCCATCCCACAGTGCACTGGCTCCTTCCTCCCCTGCAGGGAGCCATGGGAAAGGAGCCCATACCCCATTCAAACCCAGAGTCCCTGCCCTGCTGGGATCCCTGCTCAGAGCTGGGTTCCAGGGGGCCCGTTTTGCTGATGCAGAGTCTGAGCAAATCCAGCTTCTTCCTGCAGCGCCAGGGCCTGGAGGGTCCTGCCAGCCAGACACAGCCCCAAACGGGCTCCCGATGTTAATTGTCCTAATTGAAAGCAATGGCTCTGCCTCTCAAACAGCCTCTAGCCACTGTGTTCTGTCCCCACCCTCTCTCTTCAGGGGTACAGGCTGTGTCCTGTCCCGGGTGCTGGCTGCCCTTCCAAGACAGCTGCTATCGATACATCGCCCAAGACAAATCCTGGATGGAGGCTGAGGTGAGAGGCTGGGGGCAGCGGGGCTCAGGGGCGCAGGGCTGGAGCTGGAGGCTGGGGGGATGGGGCGGTTTAGAGTGAATATCAGAGTAAGTGAGTTGGGCTGGGGTGGGGAATCTGCTCCGGTGGGAGGGACGGGGGGAGGGTTGCCAACTTTCTAAGCTCACACCCCTGCCCCGCCCCTTCTCTGAGGCCCCGCCCCCAATTGCTCCACCCCCCATCCTCTGTCACTGTCCCCCACCCTCACTCACTTTCATATGGCTTGGGCAAAGGGTTCAGGTGTGGGGGGGTGGGTGAAGGCTCCGGCCTTTGGTGCGGGCTCTGGGGTGGGCCGAGGGATGAGGGATTTGGGGTGTAGGAGATGACTCTGGGCTGGGGCAGGGAGTTGGGGTACGGGGGTATAGGCTCTGGGCTGGAGGTGTAGGTGGGGGCTCCAGGTTGGGACTGAAGGGTTTGGAGTGCAGGAGGGAGTGTGGGCTCAGTCTGGGGGTGTGGGCTCTGGGATGGGGCCAGGGATGAAGGGATTCAGGTGCAGGAGAGAGCTCTGGGCTGGGGCACGGGGTTGAGGTGCGGGTGGTGGGTCATGGATCTGGCAGGGTGGTGGCTCTTGGGTGGGGGGATGAGAGTCTTGGGGTACAGGAGGTGCTCAGGGCTGGGCCCGGGATTGGGGTGTGAACAGGGTGTGGGTTTGAGGAGGGAGATTGGGTGCAGGAGGAGACTTCGGGCTGGGGCAGGGGATTGGGGTGTGGGAGGGGGATCAGGGTATAGGGTCCCAAAAGCACTTACTGCAGTTCCTAGGAAGTGGCTGCCAGGTCCCTGTGGCTCCTACACATATGGGTGGCCAGGGAGGATCTCCGCACTGCCCTCATACCCACAGGTGCTGCCCCACAGCTCCCATTGGTTGTGGTTCCCAGCCAATGGGAGTTGCAGAGCTGGCACTTAGGTGGGGGCGGCGCGCGGAGCCTCCCTTGCTGCCCATGTGCCGTGGTGCTTCAGGAACCTGGCAGCCACGTCCGGGAGCCGTGTGGAGTCAGGACAGGTAGGGAGCCTGCCTTAACCCTGGGACCCCGCTGTGCCGCCGACCGGACTTTTAACGGCCCAGTCAGCAGTGCCGACCAGAGCCGCCAGGGTCCCTTTCCGACTGGGCGTTCTGGGGAAAAACCAGACACCGGCAATCCTAGGTGGGAGCCCAGGACTGCACATTTCCCACGGCCCCAGACAGAGCCCTGGGAACAGGCTGTGAGGGAACAACCTGCCCTGGCCTGGCTGGGGAGCAGAACACAACGTAAACGCAGCCCCCGGTGGGCCACGATCTCCTTTGGACCTGAAGCGCTTGTCATGCGCTGTGTCTGCCAGGGACACCAGGGATGGCCTGGGCCCAGGTGGGGTCTTGTCTCCCTCTATCAGGCAGCTCAGGAAGGGCCTGCTCCTTACTCGGTGTTACCAGAGCAGCTCCCTTAGCTCCGGTGGCAGGGCTGTGCTGAAGGTCTCTGGTTCAATCCCCATTGCTGGCTGGCATGTGGCCAGGGAGTTGCTGCACAGGACATGAGGGTGGTGGTGGGGCCCTGTGTACATAGGAACAGCCATACTGAGTGAGAGCAATGGGCCATCTAGCCCAGTGTCCTGCCTTGTGGCAGTGGCCAGTGCTGGATGCTTCAGAGGGAATGAACAGAACAGGGAGTCATCCCCTGTCGCCCATTCACAAGTTCTGGCACACAGAGGCTAGGGACACCAATCCTGCCTAATATCCATTGATGGACCTGTCCTCCATGAACTTATCTAGTTCTTTTTTTAACTCTGTTATAGTCTTGGCCTTCATAACCTCCTGTGGCAAAGAGTTCCACAAGTTGACTGCATTGTGTGAAGAAATACTTCCTTTTGTTTGTTTTAAACCTGCTGCCTATTAATTTAATTTTGTGATGACTAGTTCTTGTGTTATAAGAAGGAGTAAATAACACAACACTTATACTATAAAAGTAATGACATACGGAGATACACCTATCACATAGACCTGGAAGGTCACTGAGCCCTACCCCCTGCCTTCATGAGCAAGACCAAGTACTGATTTTTGCCCAATTCCCTAAGTGGCCCTTTCAAGGACTGAACTCCCAACCCTGGGTTTAGGGAGAAGGGGGGGACAATGCGCAAACCACTGAGCTGTTCCTTCCCCAATCTCCTCATTTACTTTCTCTGCAACCAGTCATGATTTTATCGACCTTGATCATATCCCCCCCATAGTCATCTTTTTTCCAAGCTGAAAAGTCCCAGTCTTATTAATTTCTTTTCATACGGAAGCTTTTCCATAGCCCGAATCATTTTTGTTGCTGTTCTCTGTACTTTTTGCAATTCCAATATATCTTTTTTGAGAAGGGGTGAGCACACCTGCATGCAGTATTCAAGATGTAGATTTACCATTGGTTTATATAGAGGCAACGTGATATTTTCTATCTTATTATCTATCCCTTTCTTAATGATGCACATCATTCTGTTCGCTTTTTTGACTGCCACTGTACATTGAGTGGATGTTTTCAGAGAACTATCCACAATGACTGCAATATCTTTCTTGAGTGGTAACAGCTAATTTTGACCCCATCATTTCATATGTGTATTTGGGATTATGTTTCTCAATGTGCATTACTTTACATTTATCCACCTCGATTTTCATCCACCATTTTTTTGTCCAGTCACCCAGTTTTGTGAGAAACCTTTGTAACTCTTCATAGCCTGCTTTGGACTTAACTATCTTGAGTAGTTTTGTATCATCTGCAAATTTTACCATCTCACAGTTTAACCCTTTTTCCAGATCATTGATGAATATGTTGAACAGCCCTGGTTCCAATACAGACCCCTGGGGCACCTGACTACTTACTTCCCTCCATTCTGAAAACTGACCACTTATTCCTGCTCTTTGTTTCTGATCTTTTAACCGGTTACTGATCCATGAAAGGACCTTCCCGCTTATCCCATGACAGATCACTTTGCTTAAGAGCCTCTGATGAGGGACCTTGTCAAAGGCTTTCTGAATATCTAAGTACACTAGACCCACTGGATCACCCTTGTTCACATGCTTGTTGACTCCCTCAAAGAATTCTAGTAGATTGGTGAGGCATGATTTCCCTTTAGAAAAACCATGTTGACTCTTCCCCAACAAATTATGTTCATCTATATGTGTCTGGCATTTTTTTTCTTTACTATAGCTTCAACCAGTTTGTCCGGTACTGAAGTCAGCCTTACTGGCCTTGAATTACAAGGATTGCATCTGGAGCTTTTT
>ML128625.1:8588-28922 GCA_003846335.1 Cuora mccordi
CAGAGGGGGGGCAGGGTGACAGGCGCTGGCTGCGGTGGGGGGTGCAGGAAGGGGTGCGGGGGAGGGGTGCAGACACTCACACGGGGGGGGGGAGCAGCCTGAGCAGCAGGACGCAGCCGGGGACTCACCAGGCAGCAGCAGGAGTCCCAGGGCCAGAGGTCCGAGGAGCAGCAGCAACAGGGCCAGGAGGCAGCTCACATGGCTCCTGCAGCGCAGCGCCCCCTGCAGGCCGGGAGGAGGGATTACATCCTTCCCACCAGAGCCCATCAAAGCTTCCATCGTAGGGAAGCAAGTTTGCAAGCGGTTCTAAAATCGCTTCTAAATTTAACAACTGGTTTGTGCGAACCGGCTCCAGCTAACCCCTGGTCACGACCCACTTTGGGGTCCTGACTCACAGTTTGAGAACCACTGCTCTATGCTGAGAGGAGAGAGTTTTCCTGCGGGTGCAGTTAATCCACTTTCCCAGGAGGCAGCAGCTATGTCACTGGGAGAAGCTGTATCGGTGGGTGTGCAAGCTGTGCTGTTCACCACATTAAAGAAGTTTAATAAAACCCCATTTTTAAAACCACTTGTGGTCTGGGAATGGCAAAGGAGCTCGATGAATCAGGGTTTGTCCTTCAAAGACCTGGAGATCACGATTCCATGCTCCTGTTGTCATGGTGGTATAGCTCAGGGTTAGTGTGTTTAATTACCAATCATATAGTCCTTGGTTCAAATCCCTGTGTTCTCTTATAACCTTCTTTCTTTTTTTTAAAAAAAGGAAAACATTTTCATTTCCATTTTCCATTATGTTCAGGAGCTCCACTATACAGGGGTGCTTGATATGAATGTAAACACTCAACATTTTGTTGTTCAAATGCATAAAAACCTAGCAAAGCTGTCCATCAGCTGAAATCAGTTCTAATCATCTAAGTGCCTAGTTTATGTTTTCATCAATTAAACAAAGGGATCATAGGAATGTACATTTGCAGATCCCTCTTCTCCAGGAGCTGTGCTGTGCAGAAGAACAAGAGCTACATCCAGCTGCAGTTCAGGAATCTGATGACCAAAGAGCCAATAAATGTTCTGAGGGCTGGAGAAAAATGCCATCTAGTGAGCTATTGAATGAGCTCAACCTGTTTAGCTTATCAAAAGAAGATTGAAAGGTGACTTCATTGAAGTGTTGAAGGGTCTTAATGGAGAGAAAAGATCGGGTATTAAAGGGCTGTTTAATCTAGCAGAGAAAGGCATAACAAGACCCAATCTCTGGAAGGTGAAAAGAGACAAATTCATATTACAAATAAGACACAAATATTCAACAGCGAGGATGATTCGCCACAGGAACAAGCTACCAAGGAAAGTGATGGATTCACCATCTCCTGATGTCATTAACTGAAGACTAGATGCCTTTCTGGAATGTGTTTGCCCCAAAAGTAGCTCTTGTGTCATACAGGAGGCCTGTGATATGCAGGGGGTCAGATTAGATGCTCTAATGGTCTCTTCTGGCCATAAAGTTGACTAATTTCTGAAAAACTGAGTGTAGCATTGGGAGCAGCGTCTGATGTTTTACTGTTTGGCCGGCTTGCTTCCTAGAACGAACGCTCCTTGAGTGGGGTGATCCACAGGGAGTAGCTCAAACCTCCACAGTCCCTGGCCAGGGGCAGGACATTAGCACAGCAAGGGAGGGGTGTGGCAGTGACATCACAAAGGCCTTTTGCAGGTCCTCAGACTATTGGTCAAAGGTGGTGGGGAAGTGGTGACCTCACAGAGAGATGCTGACATCAGCCAGACAGGACAGGGATGAGGGGCCAGGGAAACCTCAGAGACCCCTGTGGCTTTGCTTCAGCAAGTCTCCTTCTCCAGGTCTCTCTTTGAGGACTGAGGGAGTATTCGGGTTCACGGACGTGAGCGCCAGGAGGAACCTCTTTCGAGTTTTCCCCTTCCCTTTTCCTGATTTTACTAGTAAACAACCATCCCTGTTTAGAAGGTAAGAGCCTCCTTGAGGTTTGAAACCTGTTCAGTCTGATCCATCTGGTGACAGTTGAATTCTAGGCATGGAAAACACGAGCTTAAGGAGGCAGAATTTTATTCTGCACCTGGGATTTTGTCCCATAGAATCACTGGGGACATTAGGGTTTGTCCTTTTTGTTTCACCTTTTCCTCCATCCCTCCCTCCTTTCTCTTCGTCTCTTGCTTCTTTTGTTCTTTCACCTGTTCCCCTCCCAAAACCAGGATTGGGGTGTGTGTGTGTGTCTGTGTGTGTGTTGCGGGGGAGTGCTCGGCAGCTCCCATTGTGGGAGGTCCACCCAAAAATGTGGGGCTGAAATAGTGCTTGGGAAGTGATCCCCACCGGTGACCTGGGCCATCCTTTGGGTGAGAACCCTCAGCCTCCCATGTGTGCCTGGCCATGAGGCAGCTGTAAAAAAGCAACACCGCACCCCCCAGGAGTACAGAGACTGAATTCCCCAACTATAACATCATGACCCCCTGTAGAAAGCCACACGTGTCAGTTGTATTTTCACAGGGAGATGCAAAAATCAAGTGACACCAATTTTCAAGTTGAGTAAATAAAATTGAGGAGATAGTTATTAACCTCACAAAACTATACTAAAGATCCCTCAACATAACACCTGAAGGCGAAATATGAACAGAGACAAAACTTGTTAGCAAAGGCTCATTTCCCAAACAATCCTCGAAATGTTACTATTTCCCACCCCTCCTCCACAGGAGCTCTGTGCAGTGTAACTGTTCTGCAGGCAGCTTCCCATTAAATGCTGTTGTGGGACATTCCCAGACCTGGAAATGTACGAACGACAGAATTTGAAGAGCAAATCTGGCTCCCCGCACCAGGCGGGATTTGAGTGTTTTGTCCCCGTCACTTAGTCTTTGTCAATAGTACAGACTCCCTGGGCAGGACTCCAGGCTCTGCTTGAGGGATCCTGGCACAGGGGCTGGAGGGGAGAAAGGATTGTAGGTTCTGACCCGTGCTCTGGAGAGGAGGTAATAATTGAAGGGGGCATTTCTGACTCCTCTGCTCCCCTGGGCTGGAATTCTACATTCCACAGGGCCAAATGAAGGGGTGTTGCCATTTGTTTAATGAATGACCTGAATAAAGTGCTCTCAGATGAGCTCCAGACCAACAACAGTGCACAGTAAATATTCAGCAAGTATTTGAGGAGAACTGCAATGTTAGAGAGAATCATGACCTGCTCAGAGACCATTAATGCAGAGAAGCAGAAAAATTCATCAAACATATGACTGGTTCTGACTTATTTACTTGGTCTTAAAAGAGAACAACAAGGACCTGAGTCTCCTCCCTGTCAATAACCCCCTGCTCAGCCAATCAGGGTAGAGACTGAGGACGGGAAGCTGAGGGTTCTCACCAGGGAGCCCAAAGGACGGTTCAGGTCACTGGTGGGGATCACTGCCCGAGCACTATTTCAGCCCCACATTTTTGGTGGACCTCCCACAGTGGGAGCTGCCAAACACTCCCCCGCAACACATACACACACCCCGCTCTTGGTGTTGGGAGGGAAACAGGTGAAAGGACAAAAGAAGCAAGAGAAGAGAAAGGAGGAAGGGATGGAGGAAAAGGTGAAACACAAAGGACAAACCCTAATGTCTCCAGTAATTCTAGGGGACAAAATCCCTGGTGCGGAATAAAATTCGGCCTCCTTAAGCTCGTGTTTTCCATGCTTATATTTCGTCACCAGATGGATCAGACTGAACAGGTTTCAAACCTCAAGGAGGCTCTTACCTTCTAAACAGGGACGGCTGTTTTCTAGTAAACTCACTAAAAGGGAAGGAGAAAAGTCGAAAAAGGTTCCTCCTGGCGCTCACGTACCTGAACCCAAATACTCTCTCAGTCCTCAAAGAGAGACCTGGAGAAGGAGACTTGCTGAAGCAAAGCCACGGGAGTCTCTGAGGTTTCCCTGGCCCCTCACCCCTCTCCTGCCTGCCTGATGTCAGCATCTCTCTGTGAGGTCACCACCTCCCCACCACCTTTGACCAATAGTCTGAGGTCCTGCAAAAGGCCTTTGTGATGTCACTGCCACACCCCTCCCTCGCTGTGCTAATGTCCTGCCCCTGGCCAGGCACTTTGGAGGTTTGAGCTACTCCCTGTGGATCACCCCACTCAAGGAGCGTTCGTTCTAGGAAGCAAGCCGGCTAGACAGTAAATCATCAATTGCTGCTCCCAATGCTACACTCAGTTTTTCAGAAATTAGTCGACTTTATGGCCAGAAGAGACCATTAGAGCATCTAATCTGACCCCCTGCATACAGGCCTCCTGTATGACACAAGAGCTACTTTTGGGGCAAACACATTCCAGAAAGGCATCTAGTCTTCATTAAATGACATCAGGAGATGAAGAATCCACCACTTTCCTTGGTAGCTTGTTCCTGTGGTGAATCATCCTCGCTGTTGAATATTTGTGTCTTATTTGTAATATGAATTTGTCTCTTTTCACCTTCCAGAGATTGGGTCTTGTTATGCCTTTCTCTGCTAGATTAAACAGCCCTTTAATACCCGATCTTTTCTCTCCATTAAGACCCTTCAACACTTCAATGAAGTCACCTTTCAATCTTCTTTTGATAAGCTAAACAGGTTGAGCTCCTTCAATAGCTCCCTAGAAGGCATTTTTCTCCAGCCCTCAGAACACTTGGTGGCTCTTTGGTCATCAGACTCCTGAATTGTAGCTTGTTCTTCTGCACAGCATAGCTCCTGGAGAAGAGTGATCTGCAAGTGTACATTCCTATGATACCTTTGTTTAATTGATGAAAACATAAACTAGACACTTAGAGGATTGGAACTGATTTCAGCTGATGGACAGCTTCGCTAGGTTTTTATGCATTTGGACAGCAAAATGTTGAGTGTTTACATTCATATCAAGCACCCCCGTATAGTGGAGCTCCTGAACATAATGGAGAATGGAAATGAAAATGTTTTCCTTTTTTAAAAAAAGGAAAGAAAAAATGTTATAAGAGGACACTGGGGTTTGAACCAAAGAGCACTTGAGCTGCAATTAAGCACTCTACCACTGAGCTCTACCCCCATGACAAAAGGAGTATGGACTCATGATCTCCAGGACTTTGAAGGACAGACCCTGCTTCATTGAGGTCCTTTGCCATTCCCAGTCCACAAGTGGTTTAAAAAATGGGGTTTGATTAAACTTCTTAAATGTGGTGAACACCACAGCTTGCACACCCACCGATATAGCTTCTCCCACTGACATTGCTGCCACCTCTTGGGGAAGTGGATTAACTGCACCCACAGGAAAACTCTCTCCCCTCAGCATAGAGCAGTGGTTCTCAAACTGTGAGTCAGGACCCCAAAGTGGGTCGTGACCCTGTTTTAATGGGGTCATCAGGGCTGGCATTAGACTTGTTGGGGCCTGGGGCTGAAGCCAAAAGTCTGAGCCCCCCCACCCAGGGCTGAATTCCTCAAGCTCTGGTTTTGCCCTCCCCTAACTGGGGCAGGGCTCAGGCTTTGTCTCCCCTGCCTCTGCTCAGTGTGGAGGGGCCTGGTCCCTCTTTCCCGGGCCATGTAGTAAGGTTTTTTTTTTTTGGCAGAAGGGAGTTGCGGTGAAAGGAAGTTTGAGAAACCCTGGCATAGAGCCTCTGAATATGTCTAGACTTGGCTCCCTGGGGCACTGTGGGTGATCAGACACTGAAAGTGCAGCCACGGAGACACCACACACCAGCCTTGCCTAGCAGGCAAGAATCAAACCTCCACAGAAAGACGCCTGTTGTTTTCTAACCCATCTCCCTAAGCACTCAGCCACCACCACTTAACAAAGGGGCTTTTCTACACTATGGTTCTGGTCTCACTGAAGGGTCATTTCCAATTGTTTGCTCAGACCAGCATTAGGGAAAATGGTGCCCTGGACAAAGCTTGTACTTTGGCATTTCCCCATTGCCCCTGGACGATTCCCCTCCCCCTTTACCGCTAGCTCCTGCACTCCCAGCCCTTGCACCTCCTTCACCCCTAACTCCTGCCCCCTCCTGTGCCCCCTTTGCCCTTAACTCCCTGGGCCACCAGCCATTGCCCCTCTCCTGCAGCCCCTTCACATGGCTCCAGTGCTGGGGCCCCGCACTTGTTCTCCCTTTCCCTGGGCTTTGGCATCACTAGCCCCTGATTAGCGAGTAGGGTTCAGTGGTCCCCAAAATGTGGGGCATGACTCCTAGGGGGACACAGAGGAACATTCATGGGGGCACCTCAGGGCCTGAGCCAGCCCCCATGGAGGGAGCAGCACTCAGCCCCACTCTGTCTCAGCTCTTCCCCAACCCCACCCTCAGCGTGGGGCTCTGGCTCCCAGCTCGGCCTCGACCCCCTTACCCCTGTCTGCACCCCTCTCCCCAGCAAGCAACAGCCCCACTCCCAGCCTCTGTAGATGACTGCGGCTTCCGAGGGGCCACAGCCATGGCTAAGAGGGCACAGTGTGAAATGTTTGGGGACCCCTGGTTTAGGGTGATGTTCTCAATCACTTCTATGAAGTCCAATGAAAGCTATTCCTCACCCACCCACCCCTCCATCAGGAGCGACAAGGTATGTTCTGCTGCCTTTCACTCATACAGGAAGGATAATAACATTTCATTCCACTCAATCCTAAAGTGATTTGTAACCCACCACCAGCCAAAACTGGTCATTTTGGGGAAGCGGCCCCATCATGTTGCATAGCTAGGCAGAGTAGGTGTGTCTGTGCAAACACGCTCTGTTCCTGAAGTCTTTCCCCCAGCTCCTCACTAGATGTGAGGGGGGAGCTCATTCAGCCTCTGCTTCCACTTAGTATTTAAAAACTCCTTTTTGTCCCTATCTCTACTACCCTTAGATTTCTCCTCCTGTCTTTTTCTTAACAGCTCAGACGAGGTGGCCGAGTGGTTAAGATGATGGACTGCTAATCCATTGTGCTCTGCACGCATGGGTTCAAATTCCATCCTTATCAGATGCATTGAGTTATTACTCCTCCTTTGTAGACAACCATGTCCCCCTTTGGTACAATGTCCCTTCTTGCAAACAAAAACCTTCTCAGAAAGCCAGAACTCTCTTGCTTTAAATAAAATGTCTAAATCCCAGATTTCTTAAAAAAAGAAAAATTCTCTAGTCCTGGATTTCTTAATTTTTATCTCAAAAGGTAACATCCTTGTCATCTCCTCCAAACACCCTGGGACCAGCCCAAATTATTAAAATACCCTCAACCCAAGCAAGGCCAGAGCAGTGAACCAGAGCTAGTGTCTAGGCCAAGCTGTTCTGAAGGAGGCAACTCAAACATTTTCTCCCTGCTTCCCTTGGCAAGGTCTGACTGAGAAAACAAAATTCCCCAAACTGAAAAACCAATACTAGTCTGTTTGGGGAGAGTTTGAAAGTATTATTGTTATTATTCTCTTCTGATTTCTGAATCAGTTCAGTCTTTATCCTCCAGGTGTGTTTCCAGCTAAAAGCACATTGAGGGCACTGGACCACTGACCTATCAGCTCTTAACACCCAAACTTTCAGTAACTCTATTATCAGTGCCTGCGAGTGTAATTTAAACCCTAGGTCCATCTAGCTCTGAATCTTGTCTTCTGACAGTAGCCAATACCAGGTGCCCCAAAAGCCACTCCCCAAGGTACCACTGGGAGTTGAACCCAGGATCTCTTGTTTACAAAGCAGGTGCTTTAACCAGCCCAGCCATGGTACCTTCTGTTACTTAAAGCAGTGTGTTTGCCCACACCTGACTCTCAGCCAATCCCCACTGGGCCCTGACAAGTGTTGCTTGTGTTTGGCTTCTGTAAAGCAGAGGAGCAGGTGAAGTTTTGCTCCCAAGGTGTGTGTGTGATTCTTTGGACAGGTCTACACTATGAAATAAGGTTGGTGTAATTACATTACTTAGGCTGGCAATGCAGTTCTATCAACCTAATCCCGGTGTAGATAGTGGCTCAGCTGTCAGAACTTTTTGGAGCTATGAAAGGGGAGCGGTCCAGCCTCTATACCAGGAATGCAGGGCAGGCGAATTCATGGTGGGATACTGGTGGAGACCAGTTATGGTGATATAATGACCGGCAGCATTTACACTGACAATTCGTTACTTTAAGTTTGCTGCACAAAGCTCTAGGCCTCTCGTCGAGGTGGTTTTATTTTGTCACCAAAACAGGGCAATTTTGTCACCAGACGTGGCATTGCAGTGTGTCCACCAGCCAAAAGCTGCTGACCGAGGGAGTGTTGTGTGTTTTTCACACACCTGAGCAGTATAATGATGCTGAAATAACTTTGTAGTGCAGACCTGGCCAAAGATTTACACACACACACACACACACACACACACACACACACACACACACACAGCTTGCAACACACACACACACACAGCTTGCAAGGAAAACCTCACCTGCTCCTCTGCTTTGCAGAATCCAACACAAGCAAAGCTTGTCAGGCCCCAGTGAGGATGGCAGGGAGTCAGGTGTGGGCAGACAGAGTGTTTTAGCCACAGGCAGGCACCATGGCTTAGCTGGCTAAAGCACCTGTCTTGTAAGCAGGAGATCCTGGGATCAACTCCCAGGGGTTCCTTGTTGAGTACCTCTTGGAGCACCTGGTATTAGCAACTGTCAGAGAACTAAATGGGCCTTTGGTCCAGCCCAGTGTGGCTGTTTAAATTATAGGCACAGATAACAGAATTACTGAAAGTCTAAGAGTTAAGAGCTGATAGGTCAGTGGTCCAGCCTGTCACAGATGACCCCCTCCCTCTGGGACAGGGGTAGGTCTGGGCTCTCACACCAAATGGCTCATTGTGGCTGCCAGAATCTGTAAGCGGCTCATTTAGTTTGCACCGAGGGTTGAGTCCTGCTTCGTGCAGCGTGTGTGAGAATGAAAATCCTAAACCGCCCTTTGAAATAACAAATGCAGCAGGACGTGTTATTGTCTCTGCCCCAAAGCAGACAGACCAATGGAGAAATGCCATTGAGTCCAGGGTAATACTCCACTGCCATTTTACCTTTTTCGCTTGCTAAACTCCCTCCCAACCTTGAGGGCTCCCAGAGCCCAATATTGAGCTTGAGCTGAGATGTCTACAGTGCAAATTTACCACCCCATTCCCCTAGCCTGGGAGCCTGAGCTGGCACGGGACAGCCGTGGGTATTTCATTACAGTCTGGATATAGCCCCAGCCCACTCGGCTTTGGAACCCCTGTCCCCTGCCTAGCAAGTGCTATTGAATTGAGGGTGAGTCCCTCAATCGGGGTCTGCCAAGCACAGTTGTGCTGCCCTCGATTCACACAACAAGGATAACAACCCTTTATTTCTCCTGCCCCAATAACAAGGAGACTGGGAATCCAGCACCAGACAAAAGTGATCATTTCGGCAAGCAACCCAACATCTTTCCAACATACTGTAAAATCCAAATGAAGACTCATACACGAAACCTTGCAAGAAAATCTTCCTGAGGGGGTCTGAAGCACCTGCTGCTGGAGGGAAGGAGGGGGCTGTGGGTTGGGATTGAGGAGCAGCGTGAGGAGGGGGGGCCTATGGGTTGGGATTGAGGGGCACTGGGAATAGGAGGGGCCTGTGGGTTGGGATTGAGGGGCACTGGGAATAGGAGGGGCTGTGGGTTGGGACAGAGGAGAAGGGTGAAGAGGAGCAGGCTCTGGTTGGGAGTGAGGAGCAGTGAGCATAGGAGGGACTGAGGGTTGGGACTGAGGGGCACTGGGTAAAGAGGGGACATGGGTTTAGGCTGAAGAGCATCTTCATTTGGGGATCCAGCAGGAAAGGGGAAGGCAGCAGGTGATTCTAATTCCTTAGGGATATTCTGTGTGTTTGTATGTGTGTGTGTGTGTGTGTGTGTGTGCAGGGAAGGAACATGCTCTCTGCCCAGAGGCCTTTATTCCTTCAGGCTGCAAGGACAGAGGGGCTGTCAGGAAGTTGCCCCTTCAAACCCACACACAAAAAGGCCCTTCTGAGGAAAGGGAAAATCCTGAAGAGAAAAAGTAACAAGGAGGACTCCAGCAAGACAGTTTAAGATCTTGGTGAGTAGTTTATCTCCTGACCAGGGACTTGAACCCTGATCCTCAGATTAAAAGTCTAATGCGCTACTAATTGAAAGCATCAAAGTCCTCTAGCACCTTATAAACTAACAGATGTTTTGGAGTATGAGCTTTCATGGGTGAATACCCACTTCAGCTAGCCAGGCTCACGAAGAAAAAGAGCAAGTTGGTGCAGAGGAGAAACTAGTAAAGAAAACAAGAGCGGGAAACAATAGGGGAAACCTGCTGCTCTCTCTGGCCCGGTCAACACTATGAGTTTATATCAAATATAGCAGTGTTAAAGGGCATTAACCCTGCACGCGTCCACACAATGAAGCCCTTTATATCGATATAAAGGGGTCTTAATACCAATATCTGTACTCCTCCCTGACGAGGGGAGTAGCGCTGAAATCGGTATTGCCATGTCGGATTAGGGTTAGTGTGGCCGCAATTCGATGGTATTGGCCTCCAGGCGCCATCCCACAGTGCACCATTGTGACCGCTCTGGACAGCAATCTGAACTCGTATGCACTGTAAAATTGGAATAATCCCGTAGTGTAGACATACCCTGTGATTAACAACATTGGTGGCTAATTGAAAGGCTGATGGTTCAAACCCAAGTGAAGATGGAGGAGGTTTTTTTTAGTCATGAGAATCCAGTACATTTTAAGAGGCAGAAAAATCTCCTCAATGCTGCTCTAGCCTCATTGGGCAAGCATAAGTACCATTTCTGCCAGCTGTATTGGTGGTATAGTGGTGAGCATAGCTGCCTTCCAAGCAGTTGACCTGGGTTCGATTCCCACCCAATGCAGAGATGTGATGTTTTCTCTGCTGGGAAGTGATTTAATTTCAGTCACATTGTATCAGTTTATCAATGGAATGAGAGAATCCATGTGCTGCAGGTCATTCAACACACAATGGAGGAAGAAAGGGGCAGGACTATACAATGAGCTGTTGGAGTTATCCTGATATTACAATGTTTGGTTTATATTTTTTTAAAAACTTCCTTTACTTCCCTCTCCCTTTTAGACTGAGAGCCTTTAAGGTCAGAAGGGACCAGTGTGATCATCTAGTCCGACCTGCTGCACCTTGCAGGCCAAAAGACCCACCCACCCACTCCTGTAATAGACCCGGGAGGGGAGGCAGCTCTGTGCACTGCCCCTACCCCAGGCAGCACATGGAGGCCCTCTGCTCCCCTCCCCCCATGGGTGTGCAGAGATGTGCCAGCAGCACTGAGGTGGCTCCCTGCCCACTCTGCCTCCGTCCCTCTGTGCCGCTCCCAGAAATGGCCGGCATGTCCCAGCATCCCCTGGGGTGGGGGGAGTGTCTTCATGCACTGCCCCTGCCCCAAGTACCAACTCCGCAGCTCCCATTGGCCAGGAACTGCAGCCAATTGGAGCTCTGGGGGCGGCGCCTGCAGCAGCACATGGAGACCCCCTGGCCCTGCCCACCTAGCAGCTGCTGCCGCAGGGTTGTGTGTACCGGTCACTTTGGGAGCTGCAGTGCCCGGGGTAAGTGCCACCCCTCCTGCACCCCAACCCCCTCTTCCAGCGCAGAGCCTGCACCCCGCACCCAAATTTCCTCCCAGAGCTTTGCTTGTCATCCTTTCACCCAGAACCATCCTTCTTCTCCTGGGCTGCAAGTAGCCATCCCTGGGAAGCCAAGAGGCAGGCACAAGATTCTGCCTCCCAGCAGCCAACCGCACCTCCCCAGGCTTTGCAGAATGACTGGTGGTGCTCTACTAACCCCACTTAGCCGCACTGAGGCTCTTAGCTTCTGCGCTGCCTTCCTCAGCTTGACTTTCCTCTTTTGCCCCATTCCCGCCTCACTTCCTCCTTTGGCAAGTCACACAGAGGAGGCAGCAGGAAGAGCCGGCCGCCATAGGCCAACCTCCAAGGGCAGAGGAGACCAAGCCACAAGGCTTCAAAAGGTGAGTGGCCAAGATCCTCTAGCTTTCCCCTGCTGATGCCAAGGCTTTTTCTCAGCTCATTTCACTACACTCTGCCATGCAGGGGTTGGGGTTATCGCAGGTGTTACCCGAAATTGGGCCAGCTAGTCAGTGTAGGGAGCACTAATGACCCACCAGAGTTTGGCAGAAAGCAGCACGTTTATTATACTGACAGCTAAGCTCAAAAGAAGAAGCTGGGCTGGGAGGTCACACTCACACTCCCAGGACAGGCACAGCACTGGAGATGTCAGGATTCTGCAAGGTAAGTGTCCCACAGCGCAGCTATGGACGGTGCGATGAAGGTAAGTCTCCCTGAGGCACAATGAAATGCAGCACTGTGAACCACTGGCCAGGCTGTCCGGGCGACGGGCATTCACTGGAGGTGCAAGCTTGTGAGTGCTCTCCTGAGCACAGAGCCCCTTCCCCTTTTAAGGGCCTGCACCTCATGGCCTGCGACTAGAGATGACTTGGCTGCATCTGGTTGGTCACACTTCACCTTGGGCAGTGTCCATGCTCTGGGTGTGTGATCGCTGCCTAATTAGCGTCCCAGACACCTTGTCTACCTGGGAGCTCTTCTGCTCTTCAACCAACCCATTCATCCCACCAGCATTCCAGGAGGGAGCGGGAGGGGAAAAGCCACTTCACAGGCATTCAGAGAGGGAGAGGAGACAAAAGTGGGAGCAGGGGAAGTATAACAGATCTTCTGAGCATAGAAATCACTGCTGCTCCTACAACAGCAGGGAATAGGCCAGTAGGAGCTAGGAAAATTAAGCCAGCCTGTTTCTGAACCAAGGACCTTTTGCGTGTTAGATAAACGTGATAACCACTACACTACAGAAACTCTGTCCCAGTACATTGCTCCTCCCTTCATAAGACCATAAGAATGGCCATATTGGGTCAGACCAAAGGTCCGTCCAACCCCGCATCCTATCTGCCAAAAGTGGGCAATGCCAGGTGCCCCAGAGGGACTGAACCTAACAGGTAATGAGCAAGTGATCTCTCTCCTGCCATCCATCTCCACCCTCTAACAAACAGAGGTTAGGGACACCATTCCTTACCCATCCTGGCTAATAGCCATTCATGGACTTAACCTCCATTCATTTATCTGCAAAAAGAACAAGGAGTTCTTGTGGCACCGTAGAAACTAACAAATTTATTTGAGCATAAGCTTTCCTGGGCTAAAACCAACTTCATTGGATGCATGCAGCGGAAAATACAGCAGGAAGATATAGATTATCTATCTATCTATCTATATACATACATACACACGCACACACACACACAGAAGATGAAAAATTGGGTGTTGCCATACACACTATAATGAGAGTGATCAATTAAGGAGTGATCAGCAGGAGAAAGAACTTTGTAGTGGCTTTCATGGCCTTTGAGAAAGCAAGACAGAGCCTTGGAAGACCCAGCAGGGTCTGTGGCACAGGAATTGTTCTCAGATTCCACTGAGACTTCAACTCAGATTGCAGGATTCAATGTCCTGAGTGCTGGCCCTTACACCATGGGACCAGCAGAGCACCTGTTGGTTACTGTAGACTTCCAGCAGGGAGGACTCTGTGGGCAGGTGCGGCTCTAGGCATTTTGCCGCCCCAAGCACAGCAGGCAGGTTGCCTTCGGCGGCTTGCCTGCGGGAGGTCCGCCGAAGTCGCAGGACCAGCGGCCCCTTGACAGGCATGCCGCTGAAGGCAGCCTGCCTGCCACCCTCGCTGCAACCGGCAGAGCACCCCCCCGCGGCTTGCTGTCCCAAGCACGCGCTTGGCATGCTGGGGCCTGGAGCCGCCCCTGTCTGTGGGGACAATTTTTTCTGGCAGGGAGGACTCAGTGGGAAGATGCCTCTCTGGTCAGCCCTGCATTTGCTCAAAAAGTCAGCGCACGGCACTTTGCTGCAGCCCCAGAGGCCTTTCTTCCTCCAGACTGTGAGGCCAGTGGACAGGTGAGGCAGTAGCACCTTCAGTCCCAGGCAGTAAAGGGCCCTTCCTGGGAAAGGCCATGTCCTGAAAAGGAAAAACTAAAGTCAAGGAGAGTCCTTCTAAAACTCTTTGGGGATGTCACAAGGGAAAAGTGTTTCTTCGCCTGGCCAGGGACTTGAACTCTGGACCCTCAGATTAAAAGTCTGATGCTCTGCCAACTGAGCTAGCCACGCTCACATTTAAAAAGAGGAAATTTTGTGCAGAAGAGAAACTAATCATGAAAATGAGGGCAGGAAACTATACAGAAAATCTGCTACTCTCGCTCTCTTAGCAGTCCTAGCCCCAGCCTGCTCCTTCATCTGGTGGCTTGAGGCCGTATTCTTTTTTTCATTAAACATCAAATCCAGGAGAAAACACAGTTATACAAAGCAAAACAAAATCACAAACAGAAATGTCACTGGAAATACAGAAATAAAAAAGGAAAATGCAATTCCCATCACTTTATCATGACTGGGCCATTCCTGTATCGAGAGCACCCGCGAAGGTCCCTGTGTGTTTACGAGAAACCTGGAGGAACTCATACCACAGCCTGAACATGAAACTCAACTGCTCCCAGGTGCCGCAGTAAAACCCTTTCCCTGCTGTGACGTTGCACTCCATAGGATTTTATGAATATATGCTAATAAGTGTGAATATAAAGTGACTGGACTATGCTTCATGCAAAAGGTCTCTTGTAAGGTATCATTACAAAGCTTATAATCTACGGTGTGTGTTCATCCTATTTGTATGAGCCGATCATTCCTGGATCTGAAACTAGAAATATGAACTATAACTCTGAGGTCCTGTTGTAATGATGCAAAGTATGGGCCATTTACAGTGGTTTGGACTCTTGATGGCTCCCATTAACCAGGACAATTGACTGGAGATGGCTCTGCCCTGCACCATCCCTGAGTCAGGCCAGGAAGAATGAAGGCTTGGGGTCTCACGGGACATGTGACCATGTCACCTGGTACAGGAATCCATCTTAAACCTGGGGCTCTTCCTCAGGAGAGAGACAAAAAATTCCTGCCTTGTACCAAAGCTGTATAAGGGGGTGGAACTGAACAAACATGGCTGCAGTCATGAGACATCCCCACCTACCACCTGAGCTGGAACAAGGGCTATACCAGGAGAAAAGATTGGGCCCAGACTAGAAATAAGTCTAGTCTTTGCCTCTCAGTCTGTGCAGATGGGACCTTTCCCTCCAGTGCTGGAGCATTCTCCCTTCTCATCTACCCTTGTCCCAGGCAACACAACTGGTGGGAATCTTAAATGTACAGAGGAGACTTAGGAGCAGAAACACCCCCGACCTTCCATGCAATTGGCACTTATCCATCACTGAACAGGATTGAAATTCCTGCAGGGAGACTGGTGGGCCACATCCCCTCTGGGCAGGAGCAAAGCAGCAGGGTGAAAAGACCTTGGAGATGCTGGGGATTGAACCCAGGACCTCAAACATGCAAAGCATGTGCTCTACCACTGAGCTACATCCCCAGATGGGCCATGTGTTCTAGAGGTTACACTCAGAGCCCTCCTATTTCCAGAGCACCTAGCGGCCTAAAGCAGCATGAGGGACACATTCCCTGCTCTGAGGCCAAACCTGCTGTCCTGGAGGTTGCTGGTTCTTAGGGGTCACTTTGCAGCAGAGCCAGATTCGATGTGTGGGGCAGAGAGAGTGGATGCCCTGGACTCCGGGTGCAGAGATACACTCAGCCCTCTCCCCTGCATTGGGTGGGGGGTGCTGCTACCTCTGCTGGAAGGTAATGTGTCGGGGGGGGGGCACTGTGAGTCGTTCAACACCTGACCCTGGTGGCAGAAGTGCTGTGGGGAGCTCCAGGTGTTTCTAGGATCTGCTGTTTGGTTTATTTTTTAAAAAAAACTTCCTTTACTTCCCTCTCTCTTTTAGACTCAGAGCCTTTAAGGTCAGAAGGGACCAGTGTGATCATCTAGACCGACCTGCTGCACCTTGCAGGCCAAAAGTCCCCACCCACCCACTCCTGTAATAGACCCGGGAGGGGAGGCAGCTCTGTGCACTGCCCCTACCCCAGGCAGCACATGGAGGCCCTCTGCTCCCCTCCCACCATGGGTGTGCAGAGATGTGCCAGCAGCACTAAGGTGGCTCCCTGCCCACTCTGCCTCCATCCCTCCATGCCACTCTCAGAAGTGGTTGGCATGTCCCAGCATAACCTGG
Organism: Cuora mccordi; assembly: GCA_003846335.1. NCBI lineage: Eukaryota > Metazoa > Chordata > Testudines > Geoemydidae > Cuora > Cuora mccordi. Next base: position 24,656 of record ML128625.1, read on the forward strand.
GGCAGGGGGAGTGTCTCCATTCACTGCCCCTGCCCCAAGTACCAACTCCGCAGCCCACATTGGCCAGGAACTGCAGCCACTGGGAGCTCTGGGGGCAGCGCCTGCAGCCAGCGGCGCACAGAGACCCCCCTAGCATGGCCCACCTAGGAGCTGCTGCCAGAGGGTTGTGTGTACCAGTCACTTTGGGAGCTGCACTGCCTGGGGTAAGCGCCACCCCTCCTGCACCCCAACCCCCTCCCCCAGCGCAGAGCCAGCACCTTGCACCCAAATTTCCTCCCAGAGCTTTGCTTGTTTCCTTTCACCCAGAACCATCCTTCTTCTCCTGGGCTGCAAGTAGCCATCCCTGGGAAGCCAAGAGGCAGGCACAGGATTCTACCTCCCAGTAGCCAACCGCACCTCCCCAGGCTTTGCAGAATGAAGGGTGACACTCTACTAACCCCACTTAGCCGCACTGAGGCGCTTAGCTTCTGCCCTGCCTTCCTCAGCTCGACTTTCCTCTTTTGCCCCATTCCTGACTCTCATCCTCCTTTGGCAAGTCACACAGAAGAGCCGGCTGCCATAGGCCAATCTCCAAGGGCAGAGGAGACCAAGCCACAAGACTTCAAAAGGTGACTGGCCCAGATCCTCTAGCTTTCCCCTGCTGATGCCAAGGCTTTTTCTCAGCTCATTTCACTACCCTCTGTCATGCAGGGGTTGGGGTTATCGCAGGTGTTACCCAAAATTGGGCCAGCTAGTCAGCGTAGGGAGCACTAATGACCCACCAGAGTTTGGCAGAAATCAGCACGTTTATTATACTGACAGCTAAGCTCAAAAGAAGAAGTGGGGGTGGGGGCAGGGTGTCACACTTACACTCCCAGGACAGGCACAGCACTGGAGATGTCAGGATTCTGCAAGGTAAGTGTCCCACAGCGCAGCTATGGACGGTGCGATGAAGGTAAGTCTTCCTGAGGCACAATGAAATACAACGCAGAGAACCACTGGCCAGGCGGTCCGGGCGAAGGGCATTCACTGGAGGTACAAGCTTGTGAGTGCTCTCCTGAGCACAGGGTCCCTTCCCTTCTAAGGACCTGCACCTAGTGGCCTGCGACTAGAGATGACTTGGCTGCATCTGGTTGGTCACACTCCACCTTGGGCAGTGTCCATGCTCTGGGTGTGTGAGTGCTGCCTAATTAGAGTCCCAGACACCTTGTCTACCTGGGAGCTCTTCTGCTCTTCAACCAGCCCTTTCATCCCACGAGCAATCCAGGAGGGAGCGGGATGGGGAAAACCACTTCACGGGCATTCAGAGAGGGAGAGGAGACAAAAGTGGGAGCAGGGGAAGTATAACAGACCTTTCGAACATAGAAATCACTGCTGCTCTTACAACAACAGGGACAGGCGAGGAGGAGCTGGGAAAATTAACCCAACATGTTTCTGCCTGGTTTTGAACCAGGGACCTTTTGCGTGTTAGGCAAACGTGATAACCACTACACTACAGAAACTTTATTGTAGGGTTCTGCCTCTCCCTTCATAAGACCATAAGAATGGTCATATTGGGTCAGACCAAAGGTCCATCCAACCTCACATTCTATCTGCCCACAGTGGCCAACGGCGGGTGCCCCAGAGGGAGTGAACCTAACAGGTAAAGATCAAATGATCTCTCTCCTGCCATCCATCTCCATCCTCTGACAAACAGAGGCTAGGGACACCATTCCTTACCCAGCCTGGCTAATAGCCATTCATGGATTTAACCTCCATTCATTTATCTGCAAAAAGAAAGAGGAGTACTTGTGGCACCTTAGAGACTAACAAATTTATTTGAGCATAAGATTTTGTGGGCTAAAACCCACTTCATCAGATGCATGCAGTGGAAAATGCAGCAAGAAGATATATATAAAAATATATACACAGAGAGCATGAAAAAATGGGTATTGCCATACACACAATAACAAGAGTGAGCAGTTAAGGTGAGCTATTATGAGCAGGAGAAAAAAACCTTTTGTAGTGATTATCAGGATGGCCCATTTCCAACAGTTGACAGGAAGGTGTGAGTAACAATAGGGGGACAAATAAACATGGGGAAATAGCTTTACTTTGTGTAATGACCTATCCACTTTATTCAAGCCTAATTTAATGGTGTCCACTTTGCAAATTAATTCCAATTCAGCAGTCTCTCGTGGGAGTCTGTTTTTTGAAGGTTATTTGTTGTAATATTGCGACTTTTAGGCCTGTAAATGAGTGACCAGAGAAACTGAAGTGTTCTCCAACTGGTTTTTGAATGTTATAATTCTTGACATGTGATTTATGTCCATTTATTCTTTTACGTAGAGACTGTCTGGTTTGGCCAATGTACATGGCAGAGGGGCATTGCTGGCACATGATGGCATATATCACATTGGTAGATGTGCAGGTGAATGAGCCTCTGATAGTGTGGCTGATGTGATTAGGTCCTATGATGGTGTCCCCTGAATAGATATTTGGACAGAGTTGGCAATGGGCTCTGTTGCAAGGATAGGTTCCTGGGTTAGTGTTTTTGTTGTGTTGCTGGTAAGTATTTGCTTCAGGTTGTGGGGCTGTCTGTAAGCAAGGACTGGTCTGTCTCCCAAGATTTGTGAGAGTGAGGGATCGTCCTTCAGGATAGGTTGTAGATCCTTGATGATGCAGTGGAGAGGTTTCAGTTGGGGGCTGAAGGTGATGGCTAGTGGGGTTCTGTTACTTTCTTTGTTGGGCCTGTCCTGTAGTAGGTGACTTCTGGGTACTCTTCTGGCTCTGTCAATCTGTTTTTTCACTTCAGCAGGTGGGTATTGTAGTTGTACGAACACTTGATAGAGATCTTGTAGGTGTTTGTCTCTGTCTGAGGGGTTGGAGCAAATGCGGTTGTATCTTAGAGCTTGCCTGTAGACAATGGATTGTGTGGTGTGCTCTGGTGAAAGCTGGAGGCATGTAGGTAAGTATAATGGTCAGTAGGTTTACGGTATAGGGTGGTGTTTATGTGACCATTGCTTATTAGCACCGTAGTGTCCAGGAAGTGGCTCTCTGGTGTGGACTGGTGCAGGCTGAGGTTGATGGTGGGATGGAAATTGTTGAACTCATGGTGGAATTCCTCAAGGGTTTTCTTTTCCATGGGTCCAGATGATGAAGATGTCATCAGTGTAGCGCAAGTAGAGTAGGGGCGTTAGGGGACCGGAGCTGAGGAAGCGTTGTTCTAAGTCAGCCATAAAAATGTTGGCATAGTGTGGAGCTATGCGTGTACCCATAGCAGTGCAGCTGACTTGAAGGTATACATTGTCCCCAAATCTGAAATAGTTATGGGCCAGACAATCCTGCTGTCAGGGTGCCATTGCCTGAGATGATGGGGCATCCAGGATTTCCAGGTTTATGGATCTTGGGTAGCAGATAGAATAACCCTGCTGCTTTTTTGGCCTCCTGCTTCTCTGTCTGGGAGGTTTTTGTCAGCCCTGGCACACAAAAAGGGTATCATTGCGAGCGCCCACGAAGGCGAGATGAATTTTTGCCTGCCTTGCTCAGCTTGACTTGTTTCCTCACCCCATTCCTGCCTTAGATCCTGGGTTACCTGGTGGCTGAAGATGGTCCATTGTCTCAAGTGGTGCCAGAGCCTGACACAGTGCCCCCAGCAGTCTTTGCTCTGCACATGCCGGCCGTGCACATTTGCAAATACGTTAAAGCTCCTGTCAGTAAGTTCTGGGGACAGTTACTCACCTTCAGAGGAAGCTCCCTAAAATTGGCCTGTCTCACCCAGTGGTACATTGACCTCTGTTCAGACTGAGCCTAAGGAGGCCCCCAGACCTCTGCTGAGGATGAGCCTGTGCAGGTCAGCCCTGCACTTGCTCACCAAGTTGTCATGCAGCAGTTTGCTGCAGCTCCCAGAGGCCTTTCTTAATCCAGACTGAGAGGCCAGTGGGCATATGAGGAAGTTTCCCCTTCAGTCCAAGGCCCTTCCTAGTGAAAAGAAGGTGATGTCAAACAACATCCTGGAGAGATGCCTTCTTTAAGTTTGATGGGAATGGTTCTCTTTTCACCTGATCAGGGACTCAAACCCTGGACTCTCATACTAAAAGTCTGATACTCTACCAACTGAGCTAGCCAGGCTCACACTTACACGAAGCAAATTTCATGCATCAGAGAAACTAGTCATGAAAATGAGGGCTGGAAACAATACAGAAAACCTGCTACTCTCGCTCTGTTAGCAGTCGTAGCCCCAGCCTGCTCCTCCATCCAGTGCCCTGAGGCCTTATTCTTTTTTTAGTTAAATATCAAATCCAGGAGA